>KE157563.1:0-42327 GCA_000411055.1 Leavenworthia alabamica
TACCACAAACCAAAAATAAAGAAGAAACATGAACTACTTTTAAAAATAAATACAATATATACAAAAATAAAGAAGAAACATAAAATACTCCATCTCTTCTCTTTTCACTCTCCACCCACTCACATGCTCTTGATTTACTTTTATTGTATTTTGCTTTATTTCAAAAATATATTATTCACATTAGTATTTTAGTCTACGAATATTTTAATACAATAATTAAGTTTACAAAGATAAATATGTATAGAAATACATGATTTTGAGTTATGTAGTAATTTGTTATATAAATTAATTCAAAATTTTATTTTTCTATAAAAACATGATTTTTAGTTCTGTAGTATTTTTTATATAAATTAAATCAATATATTGTTTTAATAATTGTAAAATCAATAAAAAAAGGAATACTTCAAACATTAATTATAACATATATTTTTATAATAAAATGTGTATAATAACTCTTTATAATACAAATCAATATATTTTGACTGATTATAAATATAATAAATCTAAAAAAAAATAGACCGGAAAAGAAACCAAATAATTAATAAATATATTTATAATACAATTTAGCTAAAGTTTAAATAAATTTCCGTCCGAAGGGCGGATCAGTGTATTATATACAGTGTAAGCTTTCAACCGTGGGAATAAAACTAATTTATACTAACATCTGCGTTACCAAATTCGTCTGGTCATAGGCATATTATAGAATAACTAACAACTAAGATATGAGATATCATTAAATTGTTCATCACAAGCAAACTTGTCCTGCGAGATTGAGTATTTGGGTTATAAATGGGCCATGGCCTTGTAAATCAACGACACACAAGCCTTAGCATACAGTTGCTGTCTTTTTTGGGCTTTAGTCGCCATGGGATTTGTAGACCAAAGACCAAGTTCAACTTAAAAGGTCATTATATTCCATTAATACCATATACTATTACTCGTCATATGATAATACTATAGCTAACTCAATGTAGGAAAATGAAATAATGGACTAATAAACTTAATCAAATGGTGTAAAATATATAAGATTTTTGACCTGAAAACATGAATAAGTAAACTATAGTATAATTTAATCAGGCGTAGTAGAAGAGTACTAGTAGCTATCGTGCACCTGCGCGTACCCTATAAATCATTTGACTGTAAAATTCTGCCGGGAAGAAAAGTCTTTGCCTTCTTAATTGTAATCGTCCTTGTTCTCTCATCGTCTGGGATAGAGGTAGATGTTTTCTTCTTCTTCTTAGTCCTAGTATTCGTTATCTATAGATATTTCAGTTTGAAAACACTCTATTTACGGGTCTAGGTCACCAAATGACTTATGATTTTGATATCCATTTGTGACTGTGACTGTTTTAATCAAGCTTAATCATATGTATTAACATTGATTTTACTCTTATTATGCAAAATTTTGTGTGTTTTTGTGAAAAATTATGTTCCTTTTTGATATTCGATAATTCTCACTCTGTTACTACTTAAACCCTAAAATTGGAAACTTTTCTTTTGAGTATGTATCTGTGAACATATCTGTACTCGTGTTTACAATTACAGTTTTGGTTTATTTCCATTGTTCATTGTTAATTATTAGCTATTTAAAATTAAAGAGAAATACTGTTCTACAACACTATTACTGACGTTTTTGGAGACCTGTTTGTTAACTTATACTCAATACAGTTTCTTAAGTGCGTGTGAGAGAGTGTAATGAGTTGCTTTGGTTGTTGTGGTGGTGAAGATTTTCATAGAGTTACTGAAACTGGACCAAAGCCACACAATACAGCAGGTAGCTTAGTTTTTGTTACAGCTCTAATGTCTATCCTTTGGCAGCTAAGTTCATGAAGTTTTTAACTTTTGTTTTTAAGGTTTCAATGGAGGTTACCATCAAAGGGCAGATATACCTAAGAACCCTCCAGTCATTCAGATGCAACCTATCTCTGTCCCTGCTATTCCAGCAGATGAATTGAAAGATGTTACAGATAACTATGGTTCTAAGTCCTTGATTGGTGAGGGTTCATATGGAAGAGTGTTTTATGGTATTCTTAATAGTGGTAAGGCTGCTGCCATTAAGAAACTGGATTCTAGTAAACAACCAGATCAAGAGTTTCTAGCTCAGGTAGATGCTATTTTAAGTATATCAATTTAGTCTTGTTGCGCCTTCATCTCATATATATTTCTTGAACCAAGTGTTTGCTCTTGGCTGGAGACCTGTTCCTGTTGGTGTTATTTTGTTGATTTGTTATTGACATAGAGAACTTTTAACAGGTATCAATGGTTTCGAGATTGCGACAAGACAATGTTGTTGCGCTTCTAGGCTATTGTGTTGATGGTCCACTCCGTGTTCTTGCTTATGAATTTGCTCCTAATGGATCTCTTCATGATATCCTTCACGGTAGGTTTCTTATGTAAAACATTGGAGATGTGAATCTATAATGTGTGATATGCACACCGTTTTCTCATTTTTCATTGGTGCAGGTCGAAAAGGTGTCAAAGGAGCGCAGCCAGGTCCTGTTCTGTCATGGAACCAAAGAGTCAAAATTGCTGTTGGTGCAGCAAGAGGACTTGAGTACTTGCATGAGAAAGCAAACCCTCATGTTATTCACCGAGACATCAAATCAAGCAATGTCCTTCTTTTCGATGATGATGTTGCCAAGATTGCGGATTTTGATCTGTCCAACCAATCCCCTGACATGGCTGCACGCCTTCACTCAACCCGTGTGCTGGGAACCTTTGGTTATCACGCTCCAGAGTAAACCCCATTAGATACTTCATTTATCTTGAACAGTGTTGTCATATCTTCTTACTGACCAAAATAGAGTGTTAAACTTTTATTGGTTCTGCAATTTAGGTATGCAATGACAGGGACTTTGAGTACAAAGAGTGATGTCTACAGTTTTGGTGTTGTCCTTCTAGAACTCCTCACAGGTCGTAAACCAGTTGATCATACCTTACCGCGTGGACAGCAGAGTCTCGTGACATGGGTAATACACCCTTTCTTTTCTTCTCGTTTCTGAAGCAAATTTGACTTGCTTGTGAGATATTGGAGATTGAACTTTCTCTAGAAACGCAATGTTAACACTTTTGTGTGTCTCAGGCAACCCCTAAATTGAGTGAAGACAAGGTGAAGCAGTGTGTTGATGCAAGACTAAACGGAGAATATCCTCCTAAAGCTGTTGCCAAGGTAATATCATCTCACTGTTAACTTTAGGTTATGAATTGGTTTTCATCTGGTTCTCCATCGTTTTCATCCGGCAATGAGGAACAACTACTAAAACTTGTCTGCCTGTTTGAAAAGAGAATGTGCTTGAACTTCCCACTTGATGTGTTCACTATTATAGGCCTATATTGAAATACAAAAACCTCAATATGATTGTAAGTTTTATTTTGGTTCTTTTTCTCTTATGACTCGGGTGTGATCAGTTGGCTGCAGTAGCTGCGTTGTGTGTGCAATACGAGGCAGACTTCAGGCCAAACATGAGCATAGTGGTGAAGGCTCTTCAGCCATTACTCAATCCTCCTCGCTCTGCACCCCAGACTCCACACAGGAATCCTTATTGAGAAGCTCCAATCTGTGTATTCACACTTTAAGATCAATATTTCATTTGTTTCTGTTTGAATCCTATTTGTGTAAATTTGTGAAAATATGATTTTATAAATAAAACACTATCCATTCCACTGCAAATCTCAATTTGAATGTTTCTCTGTTTCACAATATGCGAGGAAACTGCATATTTATTTAGAAGAGGAAAGGAAACATAAACTATGTGTTTCCTCACTTCTGCTTATTGCAAAACACTTTAAGCATTGGATAATTTACCAAATGCGAAATCAAATTTCCCTATTCAATGTTTTCAATTTCATACAACTAATAACTAAATAAGAAAAGACAATTTCATCTGCAAAAAGCTTTTAGCTCTGTGATTCCACTTCCTCAGCTTCTTTCTGGTCTTCATTAATGTAAAAATGGAAAACATCGAAAGATCAAGGATCATGTCGTCTTTATCACTCTGCCAACATAAAGGGATCAACTTCTCCAAGATCTGCGACCAATGGTTCTAGTTCTGATGGATCTTCGTCTTCTGGAGTTAAGTGAGTTGGAAATGGAAGCTTTGAAATATCTGGTTTCTTGTACCATGCATCTCTTATGAACACAAAGTTTCCTTCTGCACCAGGAACCTGCAACACCACCAAATCACAATCATGACCAACCACAAAGAGAAGACCAATGACACTTGCGTTTTGCGAAAGAATATGAACCATAACTCGGATTGAGATACTTACTTGTCCTCTCACCCAGATGAGGTTCCTCAAAGGATCTATCTTGTAAACCCACACGTTCTTTACTGTCCTCTGCTCTGCACCCATTCTCCCAGGCATTTTTCTACCCTTGAACACCTACTCGATGTATTTAACAAATCAGTATTGTCAATTTTGTTTTCTAGAGAAACTCACAAGAAACCAAATTTGATACACTACCTTTCCAGGATCATCTCTTTGACCTGTAGAACCACCTTGTCGATGAGATTTCGATGCACCATGTGACGCAGGCCCTCCTTTAAAATTATGTCTTTTCATGACTCCCTGCAAATTCATAAGCATTCAGCAACCTAACTTCTGTTCTAAGCAAGGATAGAAACACTGAAGAAAATATCAAAACTTTAAAGAAGCTGAGAATGGTTTTCACCTGAAAACCTTTCCCTCGAGTGATCCCAGTGACATCAACATATTGTCCAGGAACAAAATGGCGAACACCGAGTGAAGTGCCAACAGGAAGAAGAGCATCTTCCGTCACAGGAAACTCTCTTAACTTCCTCTTTAATGGCACACCTTGAGCTCTGAAATGACCAACCTCAGGCTTTGTCAAATGCTTTGGTTTCTTTTGCCCACATCCTATCTAACTAACAGAACAAACACACATCAATCACATCACTAAACCTTCACAAACCTTATATTCAATAACTGCGATTGAGTTACCTGTAATGAAAAAATCCCTTCTTTTTCAACAGTTTTAACCTGAGAGACGATGTTATCATCGACCCAAAGAATAGAAATTGGAACCCTAGCTCCCCACTTATCCCAGAGCGCAGTCATCCCACACTTAACAGCTATGATCCCAGTCCTTCTAGAGCTCGGAGACATCTCACATTGTTTTGCCTCAATGATTCTAGTCGGAGCCCTTATAATATCAGTATCGGAGCTGAATCGTCTGAGGAGAAAGAAGCTACAATGGGGAAGAGATTCAGACGATGAAGAAGTTATAGAACGGATTGATAGTAACTGATTGATGCGAGAAATGAGGCCTCTTGGTACGGCCGCCATGATTTGGATTGAAGCAACTAGACGAACAAGGCTGAAACCGGAACTCGGAGACTGGCTTCTGAGTAGGGTTTTAGATTGGTGTCAAACGTTGTTGGTGCTGCTACACATAACGAAACCCTCTAACTCAGTGAGAGAGTCTTAAAATGATTTTTATTTATTTTCTCTCTTTATTTATTTAATATGTGGACGATAAATTAATGTCCTAGGTGGCTTACTTCTTCATCTACATATTAAAAAAAAACGGTACATGAATTTTTTCCTCAATTTGAAATTTTTTCTCAAAATCTCAAATGTATGTAATTCGTCCTTCTCCAATCCCAATTCCGAGATGCAGATCTCAGGTAGTTCATCGTCGTCTTTATTCGATCCACTTGATTCAGCAACGACGTCAGCGACGGTGGAATCCGAGGTCGGAGGCGGATGATACTGCAATTGAATCGACAGCTCGTTCTCCGGAGGCAGCTGGAGGGAAAATGGTAGTGGAGCTTGTCGGAGCTTTCAACGAAGTAACGGAAAGGATGAATTCGGTTTGGTTGTCTACTTCTTCGTCTAGATTACTCTTTAAGGCTTTGAAGCTTTCGATTCCGATCTTACAGTCTCTTCCTCTTGCCTCTGATGGTCGATCTCCTCTCTCTAAGGCTCTTTCACTCTCTATCCTCCTCGCAGATCTCCAGGTTCTTCTTTATCTCTTCACCTTCATAGTTTCTTATTTAGATGATTAGGTGCTGTTGTTCTTGATTCAAACTGCGTTCTCTATGATATGGTTAGTTAGTTACTTACAATGTGTTTGCTCGTCAGAAAAATATCTGCAAAATTTGATTGTACGGTAATTGCAGATGGATGCAGAAGTTATCTCGGCGAGCATATTAAGTGAGGTGGTGGAAGCAAATGCCATATCCATATACGAAGTTAGAGACCAGATCGGTACTGGAACTGCTCATCTTCTTCATGAGATTTGCCGTGTTAAGAACATCCCTTTTAAAGTTGATGTATTGGACGACGAAACTGCTGCTTCACTGAGAAAGTTCTATCTCACCTACTATGACATAAGAGCTGTAATCATGGACTTAGTTTCAAAGCTTGATAAGATGAGGCATTTAGATCACTTGCCAAGGTATCGCCAGCAGATTCTCTCCCTTCAAGTATTGAAGATTTATTCTCCTTTAGCTCATGCTGTTGGAGCTAATCACCTGTCACTTGAGCTTGAGGACATCTCTTTTCGTTATCTTTTCCCGTGTTCGTATCTATACTTAGATTCATGGTTAAGAAGTCACGAGAATGGGTCTAAACCGTTGATTGATGTGTATAAAGAGCAGCTTCATCAGTCTTTGAAAGCTGATTTGGTTTTGGCTGAAATGGTTGATGATATATATGTGAAAGGTCGGTATAAAAGCCGATACAGCATGATGAAAAAGCTACTAAGAGACGGGCGTAAACCGGAAGAAGTGAACGATGTACTTGGTCTACGAGTCATATTGATGCCAAATTCTATATCAAATGATCTTGAAGTGGGTGAAAAGGCCTGTTATAGAACAAGCGAGATCATTAGGTCTATATGGAAAGAGATTCCTCATAGAACAAAAGACTACATTGCTCGGCCAAAGGAAAATGGGTATAGGAGTTTACATATGGCGGTTGATGTTAGCGACAGTGATCAGACAAGACCTTTAATGGAAATACAAATACGGACAATGGATATGGATGGGTCTGCAAACGCAGGAACAGCATCACATTCTCTATACAAAGGTGGTTTAACCGACCCAAAAGAGGTAAGCACTTGTTTGGTTTTTTAGTTTGGCAGTTTTTAGGAGGTTGAGTTGGTTTATTTTAAATCACGTTCAGGCGAAGAGGCTCAAGGCAATAATGATGGCAGCAGCGGATCTTGCAGCGATTCGTCTCAAAGATCTTTCATCAAATAAACACCAAAGCTTGAAGACAACAATGAATCAAAGAGACAGAGTGTTTTGTTTACTGGATAAAAACGGCGACGGAATGATTAGTATAGAGGAGCTAATGGAAGTGATGGAAGAGTTAGGAGCTCCAGGTGAAGACGCAGAGGAGATGATGCAGCTTCTTGACTCTAACAGTGATGGATCTCTTAGTTCAGATGAATTTGATACATTTCAGAAACAAGTTCGTTTTATTTTTATTCTCTAATTAATATTATCTTCTTTCTTTACATCTTTATAATGATATATTGATGGGGTTTGTATTTTTTACAGGTTGAGTTCATGCGTAAATGGGAAGATAGAGATAACGAATATAAGTGTCTTTTAGATGAGAAGCTTCATGATCTCCCACATCAAGATTCCACAGGTTTAATTCAGTTATATAACAAAGAGCTCGAGGATCGGCTCTCAACCCATTAAAAGCCCATTATAGTTGTAAAATGCGATCAACAGAAACACAACGAAACAAAAAAAAAACCCATGAAAAAGATTGAAAACAAAAACACGATTACATATTTAAAGATCAAGGAAGCGTAATAACGAAAACAACATCAACATCTCGAACTGTTCAGCTCATCGGTGATTTGTTTCTCCCTCTTTTTAAAGCTCAGCATCATCTTCGGTCAAGCTGTCTTTAACTCGTTTTGACTTCTGCGACACACTATCTTTAGCTTCCTCCGACTTACGTGCAGCTGTGTCGTAACTCTGTGACGCCTTATCTTTAGCAGACTCTAAAGTCTCATCGGCTTTAGACTTAGCTGTCTCGTAACTTTCTTTACTCTTCTCCTTTGCACTCTTGCTACCTTTCTCCGCTTCCTCCTTCAACTTATTCGCTTTCTCCTTAGTTGCACTCGTCAAATCGCTGGCCTTCTCCTTTGCGGTTTCAACTGTTTGCTCCAACGTCACCTTAGCGTCTTCTGCTTTGCGTTTAGCCGCGTCCTTGGCGTCTTTAGCTTTCTCTGACACCGTGTCTCCCAAGTTAGGGTGATCGTCTTCTTCATGCTTGATTCCGATCTTCTCCTTGGCCCATTCAGTCCATGACTCATCGTCACTATCTCCCGACAAACTATCTTTAACTTGTTTTGACTTGTGGGATACGTCATCCTTCACTTGACCAGCTGAGTCGTAGCTTTGCGAGGCTTTATCTTTTGCAGAACCAAAACCCTCGCCAGCTTTAGATTTAGCCGTCTCATAAGCTCCTCCTGCTTTCTCTTTCGCAGCTCCAACCGCTTCCTCTGCTTTGCTTTTAGCAGCGTCTTTAGTGTCCTTAGCCGTGTCTTGGACGTCGGTGGTCGTGGTGTGAGTAGTTGGGATGTGGTCTTCATGCTTGAGACCGATCTTCTCCTTGGCCCAATCAGTCCATGATTCATCTTTAGCCGCTTCTTCCTCAACTGTGGCTTGGACACAACATAACGCCACGAAAGCGATCAGTACCAAAGATACCATTACCATACCATATACTCTCCTCTCTAACCCCATTTTTCTTACACTAGGCTAACACAAAAATATTATATGATTGTATAATCTATAATCTAGCACACTGTAACGATAAGTATTTGATTTTCAGTAAGAGCTATGTCGATTGTGTTGTGGTGTTCTCCGAGGAATGGTGCTGTGATTGCTTCTCTGTTATGTATTAGTATAAAAGGAGATAGCTTTACGACGCGTGTCTAACTACGTGGCGAGAATCAGCTTCTTCTGGCTTCTCGATCTTGGGGTCGTGTAATGGTTCTTTACACGTGTAACATTACCAACGATTGATTTTGAGGAAAAAAATACTCTGCCGACATGCATTTTAAAACAAGAAGAAAGGCTTCAAATCAAACATATTTGTAATGTGAAGCGACTTATAAATAATTTTAAATAATTCTTAATGCTTATCCCTGACAGACAACAAAATGTCTTGTCTGAACAAACTTGAAGGTACCAAGCCCAAAGCCCATGAAATATTTGGTTCCCAAAGTTATTGCGCCCAATGCCTTTATTACACCGACGAGGCAAAAATAAACTGTAATTAAAATATCATATAATTGTGTATATTAGAATATCATAAAATATTTTATTTTCACTTGTGTATTTTCTTTTAACTTAGAGCTATTTATATTTTTATTTCAGATTTACATTATAAAATTATCATTCATAACTAGTTTAAAGTTTCGTATATGACAAAAAAAATACCTATATAGAATTTTTATTTTTTTCTAGTTTGTTTTTGGTGTTGTTGAACTCTTCCATTTCATGAAAAATAAAACAACAACATTTTCAATTGAACAAAAAATAATAACGATTTAAAGTTATAATAATTATAAAGTTGAGGGTTTATTATAATTTTGAAAATCACATGAGCACATACACATACAGTTAAATCAACTTTGACCCAAAGAAAAATAATAAACATAAATACATAGGCCTAAACCATCAATGAGAATTGTAAAGAAACCTTTTCTTATATATATTACGTCGGCGTAACAAATACAACGAGTCTTCACACTTGCTAGCCTATAGTCTTCAAGGACAGCAACCATCGAAATAGAATACACTACATCAATATTTAAACTCAGGAATATTTATTTTCTTTGGTTGAAAATATAAGTCATTAGTCAAAGCTAATATAATCTTATAAACTGAAGAAAGAACAATCGAAAGTGTGAAAAAGAGAAATAAAGGTAACGAACCAAATTAATTCATGGACCGACCAAACTTACACACTCTATTCCTCAGTCAACAAACTTTTTCACTCTTTAGAATTTTTTTAACATGTTATTTTCTTGTAACTGTACTTTAAATACAACCGACTTAAATATTTGTGAAAAAGATACGACTAATGAGTAATGTCATACCAAGTCAAAGTTAGAACAGTCTTAGATTGTATTCAATTCGATTTATTTGTATGAGTATTAAATGCTTTTTTGTATTTTCAAAATATTGTAAAAACTGTATTTTAAACTACATAATAAAACTAATATTCGAATACTGGTTGGTCCATTAATCAAGATATAGTTTAAATATAACCTTGCTTATTTTAAACGTTATCATCTCAAACTATATATAATTTTTTGAATATTTTTCAAAATGATTTTGGGATATTTATTAAAAACATCGATCTAGTTATCAGGGAATTTTTATTTCTTTAAATTATCATCACGAATTAGAAAATTGAGATTAAAAAAAAATATATCAGTAAAAGAAAGAAACCATATCTATAAATTATAACCAGTTATCACCATTAGATTAAATTCAACATAGAACCACGAACGAAATCATGTTCTACCCCAATTATTTATTTATTAATCCTTATATATAAATATCAATGAAAAATGTAAGTAAATAATTGCGAACCAGTGAGGATGCTAAAGAATTTTCAAAAGATGAGGAGTCATATTTTTTAAAAAGAAAATCCCGGAAATATAATAAATAATCAATGTTTTATAAATTTGATGTATATATGGGTAAAAAAAAAATATAAGAATTTATATATACAAATTAAAGAGATATATGAAAAGAGATAATAAGAGATATGAAATCAGAGAAACATGTGGAATTCACATGGGCTATTGCTGACCAATCTCTAAAATCCATATTGGTTCTTTAAACTTCAATACAAATCCATAACCATCAAATTTGAACTTAATCATATGATCTTATTAGCTATTAGTGAAGATGGATAATAAATAAATAAATAAATAAATAGATAGATAAGGATAATATTCTGCAGAGTGGATGGGAATGATGAGAAAATGCAATAAGTATTTGATGATTTTAACAGTCAGTACCGAGCAGTGTGACAAAAGGCAAACTCTTGACTTCATATGTTTCCCATTATGTATTATATCGATTCGGTTTTATCCGGTTTGGTTACGTACACATGCCATTTATACAACTTGTCGAATTGAAGGTAATCGAAAGAGATCACGTGGGAAAGCATGTGGGAGGGTAAGGAGAGGCCTAAACGTATGTTATATAGATAACAAAAAATTAAAATAAAATAAAAAACAAAGTAACGTTTCTTGAAATCTCTTATTTACGGATCTTGATACTCAGTTTATTAATATAATAATAATAATAATTATTATTATTATTATTATAAGATAGAGAGAGTTAGTGAGGGTATAAATACACATAACAAATGTTTCTCGACCACTCAATCCGAATCTTTGATTGTAAGAAAAACAAAGATTACATTGTTTCAAGAACTAAAGTAAACACACACAAAAATGACATCGTGGAAGAAAACAATATCAACACCGTTCAAGAAAGCAGCAATATTCTTCAACCAGCCACAAAAGGATGTGAAAGCCAAGGAAGAACACGAGAAGAGAATGGTTCAAGAACTTCAAGGACAAGTCATGGCTTGTGGATACGACGACGTTCTTGTCATGTGGTCTATTCTTGATAAATCTAACTCCTCTAATAACCTCTCTACTTAAATACCAAATACACAAAAACAAAAATGGTATTATTATGATCAGACTTTTGTACATATCTTTAAACCAGTACTAGTTCTCTATACCGATCTCTTCTTCCTTGTTTTTTCTTATTACGTCGTCGTGGCTTTTTTAAGGTCAAGTAAATAGACTTTTCCGATGAATTATCGTCGAGAATTTAGATTTTATTTACTTTTGATAATCCCTGTGATTTCATATCACAGTGGGATTTTATTTTATTTTATTTTTGGGGTAAAAAAAATAAAATTTTCTTGATAAAATGATTAACATTATTTTGTTTGAGAATTGAAGACGTATTAATTCTCCATAGTGCACATGTGTTCAATTATTATCACAAGAAGAAAAATAATGAAGTTTATTACCTATGTTTTGTTCTAAAGTAACAAGTACGCGTTATTGAAGGCACCGACGTTAGATGTTTCAAACGAATTAATAAGTGCAATATTACTTAATTAAATGATAACAAGAAGTAACTTCATATTGATAAATTTAAATATTTATTATTATTATTTTTTTTGTCAATATGGTAAAGAAATTATAATTATTCTGTCTCATCGTCTTAAAAAGTCAGTTATAATTTACACTTTCGGTGATGGTCCAGTGTCTCGATATACAATAGAATAGGTTCCGAGTGTTACGAGACACATTTACACTGGATATACAAAACTAACTTCAAATTTATTTTATTTATAAGTTTTTAAATTTGGTTCATTTTATTTAATGTTTTAAGCTTTTAATATGAATGTTTTACAATATTTTTATTTTTATGTTTATTATTTTAATAGTTTAACTAGTGAAATAAAATTGAATAAAAAAATATTATCTTTTAATAAATATGAAAAATCTCAAAAGTACACAATAAAGCCACTGCGGGTTCAAGACATTAACTTATTTAACCAAGGATAGGACACAAGTACAACTCATAAGTTATACACAACAAAAACTCATCAATAATCTCCACACAAAATTACAAAACAATAATAATAATAAAACCAATAATTTTATTTTATAATAAAAATAATAATTAAGAATTTAAGATGACAGCAGCTTGAGCTTAGAGGGGGACCCAATAATTGAACAAAAAAAAAAAATTAAAAAAAAAAAAAAAANTAGAGTTAATGGATGATAAAGAGATCTTATTTAAAGTCTCAAGTGGGACATTTGATTCTCACAAAACATGCCTTGTCCTCCTCTCCTTTATTTTTCTTTATTTCCATAAATATTATATTTATACTCTCTTAGATTCTTAACATACTCAAAAGGTTTGAGAAACATCTTCATCAAGAGATGGTTCTCACTCCACTCTGCAAACCTAACATGCCCAATTGAAGTAAACTCATCTAAAGATTCCTCATTCCTTACCCACTACTGTCTCACTTAACCTAGCTCCATAAACTTAACAAAGCTGCAATGACTAATCATCTATATGATTATGTAAACTTTGTGAAAATCCTTAGCCATTGAAGAAGTTTTTTCTCTATGAACATAACTTCAGTTAAGTAAAATACAACACATTGAGTTTTTGTTTTTTTCAAAGTTCTGTCTTAAGAGAGATTTATACATGTAGTACATGAAACTCTTTACCTTGCATGTCTCTCTTCTCTGGCTTCAAGTGCATCAACTTCCTCATTTGTTAGTATATCCACCACTGGTTCATAAACATCCAAGTCTTTCCTTTTCCTGTTAAGATTATAGACAATATCTGTTATGTATGGATTCAGTTTTGTTCTTTGGTTCAATAACATGATGCAACATTCCCTGAGATCCTTATTAGAACAATCTGAGACAGAACTAGCTTAAAGTAATGGAATCATCTACTATCAAATGATTCAAAATGTATGAAGAGGCATTCGACTGTATTATATATAAGAAAGTAGCTAAGGATGTGTCAGGACGATATTTTATATACATCAAGTGGGCAGGAAAATCACTTACCGAACTACACTGGACTTAAAGCTGAATAACTTCATTAAGTCCATTGACAAGCCACTTGCTTTGCTGCACATACAAGATGGAAAGATATAGTAGAATTGTTTGAGCTAACTTGATAGACAAATATGAGTAATGTGAAAAGACCTTGCTGAGCCATAATCAGATCCTCTGCGGCCTTTCTTATTTAATCTACTCTCTCTAGCTGAAGCCACACTTTGGATGGCAATCTGGAAAGCAGACACAACGACATGGTAGGTCAGCAAATGGCATTCTTCTTCAAAACATAGAAAACAATATTTATACTGAAATCACGAAAAAATAGTTTCAAGCTTTAACCAGGGTGTTTACCTCGTAAAGTTGTTCTCTGATTGCAAAGGCAACTGCAGGCTTTAGAGAGTAAAGGAAACCAAAAACAACTTGTATCAAAACATTTGAAATCGAGCTTCATTTGATTACATAATAGAAGGTAAAGAATTGAGTGGTTATCTTACTCCAACTTCAGGATCTTCAACACCTAAATCCTTGCACAATGTTCTTGCAAATTCTTCAGGATCACTCTCAAAATTGTTTAGGTCCTACAAATCAGCAATGCATTGAGAATCAGAAGGGTACACAAATCAAGGTTGGAAAATTGTTCAAAATCACCAAGTACTCTCACCCACAAAAACTGATCCTTGATAAGGGTATGGTTGACTCGGAGATCAAGCTGAAAAGGAAAAGTAAAGATAGCTTATCAGCTTCTACAACTTCTTTTTTCTTCAGGACAGCAACTCACTTGTGAACAAAAGAGAGAGTGATACAAACTACAAAGGATATCTAGTGTCATAAATAAAACCTTGATTGGTATGATTTTTTCACCAGTGTACATGTCTTGTCCTTCATATGACCTAAAGTCTGAGAGCTGAGACTGATAAAGCAGGAAAGTAACAAATATAAGCAAACTAATATCAGAAGAAACTATTACAATTCTTACAAAATAACTGAAACAACAATACAAAACACAAAGAGTCCTAGAGATCTCATCCTGCAATGCTATAAACAAGCCTCTTCTCGAGTAAAAGTCTAGAGATTTAGAAACAATACGTAAGTGGTAAACTTTTAAAATGCTCAATCTATCATCTTAAAGGGTGACTGCAAAGGAAAAGAGCTAACAACAAAACATAGAAGAAGATAAGCTTAGACTAGAGTCACTAGACAATGTGATAATAGATTAGAAACAAACCTGAATAGATTGAGCAATCTGAGTGATAAACGCAGGTGGAAGTTTCAAGTCTTTAACAGTTCTTTTGGCAAAGACAACCACTTCATTATCAGGGTCTTAATCCATAACCACAAAAACACACGGAAGAATCAGTGAGTCACATACAACAAAGCGTTTCTATTGTGAAAATGAGAAGATAGACAAAAAAAAAGTATCGTTTTTATTTTTGAGAAAGCAACCTGAAGGGTTCCAAGTGAAAGCATCTTTGTAACGCTGACCTTCGAATTGAATATCCAAACGAATTGGTACCAAATTCTCAGATGTGGGCCTACCTCCGATCATAAATTTTAGCAGAAATTATACAGGACCCAAACACACAGTAACTCGATACTGTTTCAAAATAAATCAATCGAAGAAGAAGAAGAGACGATACTCACATCCTGAACTTGACAGGACCTTTCCAACCAGTATAACCTAAAGCCTTCATCCTTAAACCTTTAAGTTTTTTCCTCAGTTGAGTCGGGAATTTTTAATTTCTCTATCTTTTCCGGCGCGGTGTTAAGAGCATTATTATAGTTTATTTCAGAATAGTCCATGTATTTTGATATATTTTTACATTTCACCCCTAATTGTAATTGGGCTTTAGATGGGCTCTCCATTCAGCAATTATTGGGCTTAAATCGATGAAAACTGAATAATCAAGACGAGCCGGCCCATCAAAGAGAATCACTCTCTCCCCCAAAACGTTCGTAATTTTTTTTCTTCATGGTCATGTACATATTCGAAAAACACGATTACAAACATGTAAAAAAAGTCATTAAATTTAATTAGAACAAAAAAAGGATATTGTGATTTATATATAAGAAAAAAACACACTCAAAATTTTAATAATGAACAAAGACTTTAAAAGCAAAACATAACAATCAATTAATATCAATTATTAATCATATATATTGGAAAATAAAACATAGATACACGTTGCAAATTTTGACTATTTGGATTGAAACTATTGCATTTGTGGTCTTACATAAACCTACGTGTTCTTTTACAAACCAACCAAAACTTTTCTCATTCTATCGTTATTATAGTCAGACTTATATAGTGATTGAATATTCTAACCTCTCTACTCTTGTCTTGAGCAAAAAAAAACTCAAAAAGACAAATATATTAATGTCTCTTCAACGACTTAATGGTAACTCTAGTTCATCTTCTTCCCACAAAAAACACAAAACTGGTATGTTATTACAATCTTGCTAGTTCTTTTTTACGAAAGATTTGCCTTAACTGGTTTTATATAATTATCTATAGAGGAGAGTGATGATGAGGAGTTGTTGATGGTTCCTGACATGGAAGCAGCTGGATCAACAGGTGTTCAAAGCAGTAGCGCTGATGACGGAGTCAATAATCCGGAGGTTGACCCAACTCAAAACGAAAACTCAGCCACCAAGCGCCGTCGTGGACGTAACCCAGTTGATAAAGAGTATAGAAGTCTCAAAAGGTAAATTTAGAGAGTCTTTTTAGTAAAGCTGTGTATTATATAGTTTTGGTATATAAAATTGTAAAAATGTTATGAATAGATTGTTGAGGAATAGAGTATCAGCACAACAAGCGAGAGAGAGGAAAAAAGTGTATGTGAATGATTTGGAATCAAAAGCTAATGAGTTGCAGAATAATAATGATCAGCTTGAAGAGAAGATTTCTACTTTGATTAATGAAAATACAATGCTTCGTAAAATGCTTATTAACACAAGACCTACTAAAGCTGATGATGACAATCATTAAGAGAAAAAAGATTATAAATTTTCCTTAATCCCATTTGTCCAATGTTTGTCTAATTATTATTGTTTCTTTTTTAATGTTTTATTTGAATACAATTTTTGTTTTCTAATAACATTTCAATTTGAGCAACAATTATGACATATATTAATTCAATATATTTGGATTTTCTCATGATATAAAAAAGTGATTTGCAGAAAAACAAAAAGGTAATTTGGGGTTTTTAATTGATGTTTTAAATGTATAAATGAGGTACGAGTAAAACTGTGATTTGTGATTTTAAATATATTTTTTTAAAATTTGGATTAGTAAATAAAATTTGTTCAATTAAATTATAAGGTGGGTCCCACATGTTTCAATGTCACTGGGCGACACGAAGAATTGTTTTCGCAGAGACCCAATGCTATATATATAATACACGTAAACGATGAGGTCAGATTCGAAGCAATGGCGAATTTTGTTGAAGGTAGAAGAAGAGGAGGCGTATGGATGTTGCCACTGCTGGCGCTTATCGCCGTCGCGGAGTTCTATAGACTGCCGTGGAAACCTTCGGTGACGGCTAGTCTTTTGGACGCGAACACTCTCGTCTATCTCAGGCCAGCGTTTACCGATCCCTTTATCCCTCACATTAGTGAGGTCTGGTTCATATTCACCTCATCCTGAAGGTAAACAATCTTATATCGTTTTCGCGTAGAGAAATCAATTCATCATTTTACACATCATTGCAATCTGGAATAGTAGAACCTGGTATCTGGAGAAGCCAGTCGTGTACATATGACAATTCTTGTTGGCTAAGTGTTTGTGAGATGTTTAGCTCTGGACGGGCTAGAGGAAACGAATGGTCAATAAATCAGAGACCAGCACTGTCTTCTTATAATGATCTCTCTGTAGATGAGCTGCGCCGTCAAAGAGTAGTGAGGTTTAGTTGATCTTTGGAGCTATTCTTAGAGCTGAGAAAGGACTGTGAATGAAGCTTTGATGTATGATTCATTGCATTAGCGTGATTAGAAGAGCTAGTGGTAAATTCTTCAATCCTTCTTCTCTTTATGTGTATATTAGACTATATTTTGTTTAAATATCATCGACATTTGCATTAGCTGATGCATAACGAGCACACGGATAAAACAGTGACGATAACAATGGCCTAGTGTAGGCAGTTAATATCGGTGAAGTAGAGATGTGATGTGGTTGGTAACTTATAGTCTATAAATAGAAAAGGTGTGAGGTGTATGCTTACCCTTGTCCTCCTCATTCTCCTGTACCTATTAATAGCACTTTCGACAGTATTTGTTTTCTGTTTTTTTTTCCTTTTATGTACTCTCTTCTTCAACATTATAGATACTGTTTATCACAAACAGTAATAGAAGAGAATAGATCCTGGTTCCTTATTTCCGTCCATTCAGGTCTCATTCCTTGTTTACCTATGCGACTTAGGGAACAGCCAAGACATTATTGAAGGTTGAAGCATTGTCTTGTTTCTTGATCAATCATCAAGCTGCTAAGTAGATCTCGATTAGGATGGCATGCACCAATGTTACAGGGAAGTGCCCTGGTCCAATGAAGGCAACATCTAATGGAGCCTTCCAAGGCGAAAGCCCTCTTGATTTCGCGCTTCCTCTCATCATCCTACAGATTGTCTTGGTGGTTGTGTTTACAAGGCTCTTAGCTTACCTTCTTAAACCTCTCAAACAGCCCCGTGTTATTGCTGAGATCATTGTAGGTGTTTCTTTTAATGTTTTTGTACATTTTTTTCTTTTTGGTCATAATCACATAGCAAATGTGACTAAAATGGATGGTTCTGTAGGGAGGGATATTGCTTGGACCTACTGCACTGGGACGAAGCAAGGTGTATCTTGACACCATCTTCCCAAAGAAGAGCTTGACCGTTTTAGACACGCTCGCCAACATCGGTCTTCTGTTTTTCTTATTCCTAGTTGGGCTTGAGCTTGACTTTGCAGCGATCAAGAAAACAGGAAAGAAATCACTATTCATAGCTCTAGCCGGGATTTCACTTCCTTTTGTAATGGGTGTAGGCACATCTTTTGTTTTGAGTGCCACCATAAGCAAAGGAGTCAATCAGCTTCCTTTTATAGTCTTCATGGGTGTTGCCTTATCAATCACTGCTTTCCCTGTGCTTGCTCGTATCTTAGCTGAGCTTAAGCTTCTGACTACCGACATTGGACGTATGGCGATGTCTGCAGCTGGAGTAAACGATATTGCAGCTTGGATACTCCTCGCTCTTGCTATTGCTCTCTCTGGAGATGGGAGTTCTCCTCTTGTATCTCTTTGGGTTCTTCTCAGTGGAACTGGATTTGTGATCTTTGCACTTGTGGCAGTCAAACCTCTGCTTGCTTATATGGCTAGACGCTGTCCTGAGGGAGAGCCTGTGAAAGAACTCTATGTCTGTGTCACTCTAACCTTGGTTTTAGCAGCAAGCTTTTTGACAGACACGATTGGGATCCATGCACTGTTCGGGGCATTTGTAATAGGTATAGTAACTCCTAAAGAAGGACCATTTTCCAGGGTTTTGACTGAGAAGATAGAGGATCTTGTCTCGGGGCTTCTTCTACCGCTGTATTTTGCGTCTAGCGGTCTCAAAACTGATGTAACAACGATCAGGGGAGCACAGTCATGGGGACTTCTAGGTCTTGTCCTACTCACTACTTGTTTCGGGAAGATTGTAGGAACTGTAGGTGCTTCACTGCTCTGCAAAGTTCCTTTCAGAGAAGCTTGTGCACTTGGAGTCCTTATGAACACCAAAGGTTTAGTGGAGCTCATTGTTCTTAACATTGGCAAAGACCGGAAGGTAGATTCTTGAAAAACCATAATACGATTAAAAAACCAGAATGATCTTTAATTAACATGTGTTTTTACGAGCAGGTGTTAAACGATCAAGTGTTTGCCATCTTAGTCCTGATGGCATTGTTCACAACCTTCATCACAACTCCACTTTTGATAGCGATTTACAAGCCTGCAAGAAGAGGAGCACCATACATGAACAGAAGAATCCAAAGAAAAGATCATGATTCTGAGCTACGAATACTTGCTTGCTTCCATAGTACACGAAACATCCCCACACTGATTAATCTGATAGAATCATCAAGAGGAACAGGTAAAGGAGGACGCCTCTGCGTTTACGCTATGCATCTAATGGAGCTTTCTGAACGGTCATCAGCGATTGCGATGGTTCACAAAGCTCGAAACGACGGACTCCCAATCTGGAACAAGATTGAGAGATCAACAGACCAGATGGTAGTTGCCTTTGAGGCTTACCAGCAACTAAGAGCCGTAGCGGTTAGACCCATGACTGCAATATCTGGTCTCAGTAACATCCACAAAGATATATGCACAAGCGCTCATCAAAAACGAGTGGCAATGATTCTGCTTCCTTTTCACAAGCATCAAAGAGCAGACGGAGCAATGGAGTCTATAGGACATGCGTTTCATGAAGCGAACCTAAGGGTCTTACAACGAGCTCCTTGCTCAGTTGGGATACTTGTGGACAGAGGACTCGGAGGATCCTCACAAGTCGTAGCCAGCGAAGTGGCTTATGAAGTTGTGGTTCCGTTCTTTGGAGGTCTTGATGATAGAGAAGCTTTAGCGTATGGGATGCAAATGGTGGAGCATCCAGGAATTACATTAACCGTTCTCAAATTCGTAGCTGTGAAAGGAACATTGAAGAGATTCGAAGGTGAATACGATGAGAAAGAGGCGAAGGAAAAGGAGAATGATCAAGACTTTTTGAACGATATCCAAGGAAAAGGGTCGTTGGCTTACGAGGAGAGAGTCGTTGAGAGCAAAGATGATATCATCGCGACGCTTAAAGCGGTAAACAAATGCAATCTCTTTGTCGTTGGGAGAAATGCGGCGGTTGTGTCGTTGACTAATAGTACGGATTGTCCGGAATTAGGACCAGTTGGATGTTTGTTGTCGTCGTCGGATTTTTCCATCGTTTCATCGGTGCTCATCGTTCAGGGATATGATCCAGCGGCGGATACAAGGCCGCTCGTTGAGGAAGATGCTAGTTACGAAGAGGTTTCCAAAGATAATTCTGACACAGCCGTCTGATCTGATCTATTCAGTTCGTTACAGAACTAAACAAAAGACTAACTTCCTTTCTTATATACATATATATGGGTTTTTGGATCTGGAGTGTTCTCATCGTTGATTTTTTTTTTTTGGGTTTGTCCCAAATTTTCTTACACCGAAATAAATGTTTAAATTCGATAGGTAGATGCTGAAGGATACGATCATACGAGTCTTTTTTTTTTTTTTAATTATTTGTTTTATTTAATTTAACAGAATATTAAATAACATATAGTATTTTTTTATTAAACAACACTCGAATTTTGAATGGAGTTAGTCCTCCTAGTTTGCATGAAGTTTCTCTCTGCTGCAACCAATTCAAAACTCGATCACTTCCTGAAAGTATCATCTAAACCTCAATGATAATTCAGACATGAGAAAATGTAATAATCCGTGGATTAAGAACAGATAACTAGAGTTCTGCAATAACCCATTAATCTCAGATGAGAAAAGATGATAAACCTGAGGAAAGTTAATGTAAAGGAAGGATATTTTTTTGGTGGATGGTCGATTAGATCCGGAAAGAGAAGAACCAAAAAGGATATCACCGGGGGTTTAAGAGTATTAATGGAATCTTTGGTTAAGCATCAATGAGCAAGCTAGGGATTTCAATGTCTTCCTCTGCTCTGTTTCCTTCATCTTCAAAACAAACATATCTATATATATATATATATAAAGAGAGGAAGATGATGTGTCGTCACAGTGACAGATATAAAAGGAGTAAGAGAAAACGTCATTATCCTTCTCTTGTCTCTCCTTCAAATCCGTTCTTCCTTGAAATCATTTTCATTTTCTGTTTTTTTTTTCTTACAAACTTCCATTGATTTCTTCATTTACCTTTTTCTCTCTTTGTGATAATCAGAATGAACAATAAGGCCTCTGTTTCCAAGGAGCTCAACGCTAAACATTCCAAGGTTCCATTTTTCTTCATTCTTCATTTTGATTTCACCATTGATTTTGCTTCTTTAGATTTGTGTGGGGGTTACAGATATTGGAAGCACTTTTGAAACACTCAGACAATAGAGAATGTGCTGATTGTAAATCAAAGTAAGCATATGATTGATAATAACATTATCCTCTTCTTCTTCTTCTTCTTCTTCTTCTTCTTCTTCTTCATGATCATTTTACATAAATGGTGTTGTTGTACCGGATCTATAAGGGCACCAAGATGGGCAAGTGTGAATCTTGGGATATTCATATGTATGCAATGCTCTGGAATCCATCGTAGCCTTGGTGTTCACATCTCACAGGTCTCTAAAGCTTCTTTTTTTTTTCTTGCTTGTGTTGAAAATGAATCATTACATTTGAAAACAGGTAAGGTCTATTACTCTAGATACATGGCTTCCTGATCAAGTTGCTTTCATGCAATGTAAGCAACCTCTATTCTTCGCTAGTTGAATTCATATCTCAATTCACATAGCTTGATCAATCTTATTCTCGTTATAGCTACTGGTAATGCTAAAGCAAATCAATACTGGGAATCAGAATTACCTCTTCATTTCGAGAGAAGTTCAAGCGACGCATTTATCAGAGCCAAGTATTGATTCTTTTCTATGTTTTAACTATTGCCTTTGCTGTTTCCTCATCTTCTTGCTTGATTCTTTAGATACAATGAGAAGAAATGGGTTTCACCAGAAGGGTTACAACCATCTCCTATAGTTAATCAGCTAAGCTGCAAAGTTCATCATTTAGTAGAGAATGGAGCTAAGCCTGAAACTCCAAATAAAGCAAGAACTCTTTCACTTAATGAAGAGATCTTTGTTAAGCATGTTCTTGAAGTAACACCTCCAGAAACAAGATATCGTGCGGTAATTGTAAATCCATGGAAATGTTAATGTCTTCTACTTTTTTGTTTATGTATGATCATTGAATTGGAATTCAAGAATCAAGAAAGATTTTTTTTTTAAAAGGATCTTGGATTATATTCATTAACTAGTTATGCAATGTAGGCTTCTGTAGATATGAAGGAGAATGTATATGCTTTACCTTTACCAGTGGGGTTAGAAGTTAAGAAACCATATCCAAAGAATGAGATATTTTGTCACAGTGGTGAATTGAATCATATTAGAAGAACCATTATAGCACCAGCCTCGAACTGGGCTACTTTTGACTGTAAGACCAAGACTCCTGTGGATTTTTCTTCTTTATTTTATGAAGTTTTGATTCTGAATCTTTAATGTGAAACAGAAAAAGAAGAAGATGAAGATTGAGGTTTTGGAAACAAATCATCAAGTGGACTTTAATTATATAGTCAACAGGTTGGTAATGATGGAATGATGAGCTCAAAAGATAACAATGGAATTTGGTTCTGTGTTTCTATTTTGTTTTTGGTATTTATTCATTTTTAATCCAATTTTGGTTGCTTGTAACTAAATCATTTTAAATACAATGGAAGAAATAAATGTTTATACAACTAGTGAGCATTTGTGTGTTAGCAGATAAGTGAGTCATGAAAAGCATACATATGTCAATAGAGGATTCAAGAATTGTTTGCAGACTGCAATAAACTGTGCATCAAGGTAATGCACTGTAAAGCATTAAGCCTAATACAGCCATAAAACATACACAGTCATGTATGCATTGTTCATAGTTTACTAATACAACCATATAATTAAGCTAATAAGGGAAGTGGAAAGTTCAGCATGATGGAGCAGCAGCAGCTGATGGGTTAAGGCTCCTTTTTGTAAACAGGTTAATATTGTTTAGCTTCTTTAACCACTTGAATCCAGTTTTCTCTTCTGTTTTGTTCTCCTTCTTCTTCTTGATCTTATGCTTATCCAAGCCAAAGCAACCAGCTGAGACCTTGTCGTAGAGAGGCTCTGGGTTCTTTGATGCTTGAAGGGAGTAGATGCGGTTCTGAAGAATGCAGACCTTTTGAAAATGATCATCTCTCATCTTAAGCACACACCTAGCGAGCCCAACAGCTTCATTCTTCATGAACAAAGCCTCAGTAGCTAACTCTCTGTTCTCCTCCAAGAGAGAAGTGAGTTTGTTGCCAAGATTAGTGTTTTCCTCCAGAGCTACTTGCTTCTCCATCTCTAGCAACATGACATACTTCTTCAAAAGCTCTATAGTCTTGGAAGCTTCATGGAACTGTTGCTCCTTGTGAAGTAACTCATGTTTCATAATCTCTTTGTCTAAGTTTGCTGTCACAAGTTGGGATACAAGCTTGTCAACAGTCTCTGAAACCTCAGCAGGATCTTGTATCTGTTGAAAGGATAAAGTGCTTTCAACTTCTGAACTGATTTCATTACCGGAATCAATGTCTGAAATGCATACGTCATCTTGGAGAAGCTGATGAGGATGAGAGGCTGTGGGTTTGGTCTGATGAGAAGAACGATCCAAGAGAGTGACATAGCCGTTGTAAAGGTCTAGACAAAGTGAGAGAAGGAGAGGTCGTTTCTGGTAAAACCATTCAGCACGTTTAGCAAATGTATCATCTTCTCCTTGGCTATCTTCAAAATCAGACACACGCAGGATTTGCATACGAGCTTCAAGGTCTGTACATTTCAGACAAGAAGCGAAGTGTAAGAGAGATAGAGACAAAAAGAGAAGAGAGAAAAAGGTGGGGTCTACTGTTTCTGTAACACACTTTGTGTTTGAAATTTGAATAGCTCCAAAAAGATAAGAGAGAGAAGAAATTTGAAAATGGAAGGAGTAATACCAGCAAGAGATTGAGGAGGATGAGTGATGTCCATGGATGTTTTGATCTTCATCTTCTTCAACCTGAAGAGTATACTTGTTCTTGGTTAGTTTAGTTGTATAAACTTATAAAGGAAAATGAGAATATAAAGAGAGAGATGATATAGAAAGACATTTATTGGAGAATAAAGTTAGTTCAGAGTTTGTTAAAGAAGAGTTTCCGTTAACTCTCTTTAATTATACTTTGTTAAGCTTATGAATAAATACTTCTACTGTATCATTCGATAATAATAAGAAAATACAGTTCTAAGTTTCTTTTGCTCTCTTTTAGTTAACATGGTATCAGAGCTATTTTCTTCCGATTTCTGCGATTAGGTTCTTCTTCTTCGTCGAGCTTCACTTCTCTGTTTTTCAACTATGAGTACTTCGAATCGTCATATCATCACCATCTTCTTTACGAATCTCATTCAATTTTTGATTCGCACCATCACATCTCTTTCTTTGATTTTTCAATTCTTCTTTTTCTTTTGACCTCGATTTGTTGCAATCTCTTTCTTCAAAGCACAATCTCTCTCAATCGCATATATCATCTTGCGATTCATCACCTCATTTCATTTTTCTTTTAATTCTCACTTTGTTTCTCTTCGCGAATTCTCGATCCATCTTTGATTTGACGATTCAAGAATCAAATTAGTTCACATACTTTGAAATTTCTGCCAGATTCAGCTCGTTTTATGGATTCTTCCTCTCAATATATGGATCAATATGAAAATCCATATTTTCTTCATAGCTCCGATCATGCCGGATTGATTCTTGTCTCTGATCGATTAACAACTGGAGCAGACTTCCATTCTTGGAGAAGATCAGTTCGCATGGCTCTCAATGTCTGTAACAAACTTGGATTTATTGATGGTACGATTTCTAAACCTCCTGATGATCATAGAGATTTTGGTTCTTGGTCACATTGCAATGATATGGTAGCAACTTGGTTGATGAATTCTGTTTCAAAGAAAATAGGACAGAGTTTGTTATTCATATCAACTGCTGAAGGAATTTGGAATAGTTTGTTATCTCGTTTCAAGCAAAATGATGCTCCTAGAGTGTTTGAAATTGAACAAAGGCTTAGTACAATTCAACAGGGAGCTATGGATGTTAGCACTTATTATACAGAATTGGTTACTTTGTGGGAAGAATATAAAAATTACGTTGAATTGTCTTTGTGTACTTGTGGTAAATGTGAGTGTCATGCCACAAATCTATGGGAAAAATTACAACAAAGAAGTCGGGTCACTAAGTTCTTGATGGGATTAAATGCTTCTTATGAGTCAAGTCGTTGGTATATACTCATGTTGAAACCAATACCTAATATTGAAGATGCTTTCAACATTGTCACTCAAGATGAAAGGCAAAAGGCGATTAAACCTTCAAGCAATTCAGAGAATGTTATATTTCAAGTTGCATGACCTCCTCAAACATCACAATATTCTGTTCCTATGGAGAATATGGCATGTGCAGTCAACAATAACTATAGGCCTAGACCTCGTCCTATTTGTACTCACTGTGGCCAAACAGGTCATGTTATTCAAAAGTGCTATAAACTACATGGATATCCCCCTGGTTATATACATGGATACAAGACTAAAGGTGCAACCTCTAATCAACAGTCACCTAGATACAATCAGATTGATAAATCAGATTCAGCAACAAATGGTTATCAAAATTATAGACCAAGAGGGAACACTCAAGCTTTCAATGTTGTGGCCAATGTTATGACTACTCCAGCATACAATCAATCTAGTGGTTTTCCATATTTGCCTTCTCCAGCATCTAATACAGTCAATTTGGATTTTAGTAAGATGAATACATATCAGATTCAATCTTTAATCACACAGCTGAATGCACAAGTTAAAGTTTCAGAACCTGTGGCTCCGACTTCACTCTCAAAGGTTACAGAACAAGGGGCTATGCCTGCTGAATCGTCTTCTGGTATTGTTTCCAGCCTTTCCCCTATTCAATCTTTTGATTATACATTTCCACATATTTTTCCATCTACTTCTCTTCGATTTGAAAACAGTCATCTAACCTTTCAACATCAATGTCTTTCTTCTTTATCTACATCTCTTCCTTTTGATTCTTGGATTGTTGACAGTGGTGCCACAAGTCATGTGTGTTCTGTTCTGGATATGTTTAGTGAAACAACAATGGTTTCTGGAGTAACTGTCTCTCTTCCTAATGACACTAGAGTCGAGATCACTCATATTGGCACAGTTCATATTTCTGAATCTTTGGTTTTATACAATGTTTTGCATGTTCCATCATTTACATTTAATCTCATATCTGTTAGTAGTTTACTTCAATCTGGTCATTGTACAGCTCACTTTTATGCTAATTCTTGTTTAATACAGGAGTCTTCTCAGGGCTTGATGATTGGTAGAGGCATTCTTCTTCATAATCTCTACATATTACAACATGATACTGCATCTACATCAATAAACTTTACTGGATCCTTGATAGCTGATGGAAATCTTTGGCACCAGCGCCTAGGACATCCATCGTCTGCCAAGTTAGAGTTTCTTTCTGACATTTTACCTATTTCTAAGTCTAGTTTGTCTGATCATGCATTGTGTCTAGTATGTCCTGTAGCTAAGCAAAAACGATTGCCTTTTGTGTCTCATAATCATTTGTCTACTTTACCATTTGATCTTGTCCATTTAGATATATGGGGTCCTTTCTCAACAGAGTCAATAGAAGGTTATAAATATTTTTTAACCATTGTGGATGATTGTACTCGTGTAACATGGATCTACTTACTAAGAAATAAAAATGAGGTTTTACAGAAATTTCCTGAGTTTATGCCCATGTGTCTACTCAATATAATGATGTTATTAAAGCAATCAGAACTGATAATGCTCCAGAATTGTCATTTGCTGCATTAGTTAAACATCATGGCATGATACATCAATTTTCATGTGCATATACACTTCAACAAAATTCAGTGGTAGAACGTAAACATCAACATTTGTTAAATGTTGCAAGAGCATTGTTGTTTCAGTCACATATTCCCATTGAGTATTGGAGTGAATGCATTCAAACTGCTGTTTTTCTTGTAAATAGAACACCTTCTGTTTTGTTAAAGAAGAAATCTCTTTATGAATTACTTGTTAAAAAAGTTCCTGATTACTCTTTTTTGAGATCTTTTGGGTGTCTTTGCTATGTGTCAACACTACAAGGATAGAAATAAGTTCAGTCATAGAGCTGACAGGTGTGTATTTTTAGAATATTCATCTGGGTACAAAGGTTATAAAGTTTTACATTTAGACTCTAATCATATTTCATGAAACAGAGTTTCCATTTAAAACTGATTTTCTTCCTGTTTCATCATCTAACATTTTTAGTCATAGCATACTTCCCTTATCATCACCAATTCATCTTGATCATGTTTTACTACCATCTACATCATCTAATCATGCATCTACATCACACACTGAGCCAAATGATGTCATTAGTACATCACCATCCGATCCTAGTGTCATAAATAATTCATCAGAGATAAGTGCTACAGAGACTGTTGAAGTTTTAGTACCCATCACCAGGCCCAGACGCTCGACTAAAGCACCAGGTTATCTATCTGACTATCATTGCTCATTAACTCAAACTTCCAATTTAAACACTTCTGAGCCTCACAAAACACATACCACACCTTATCCTCTTTCAGACTTTGTTTCCTATGATAATTTCAAAGAACATTTTCAATCTTATATCTTGTCATACTCACTGGAAACAGAACCAAAGACTTTTAAACAGGCAATGGCTTCGGAAAACTGGACTAATGCTTGTGATGATGAGTTACAGGCCATGGAACTAAATAAAACTTGGAGTATTGTATCTTTACCTCCAGGGAAGAATGTTGTAGGATGTCGATGGGTTTTCACCATCAAATATAAAGCTGATGGCACAATAGAGAGATATAAAGCACGTTTAGTAGCTAAAGGCTACACTCAACAAGAAGGAGTTGACTACTTTGACACTTTCTCACCCGTGGCTAAATTGTCAAGTGTTAAGTTGATTCTTGGACTTGCAGCAAATAAAGGATGGAGTCTTTCTCAAATGGATGTAAGTAATGCATTCTTACACAGTGATTTTGAAGAAGAGATTTATATGAGCTTACCACAAGGATATACTTTAGGATCTGGTACACTTCCACCTAATGTTGTTTGTAGATTACACAAGTCAATATATGGATTGAAGCAGGCATCACGTCAATGGTATAAATGTTTTTCATCTGTTTTACTCTCAGATGGTTTTATACAAGCACCAGGTGATAATACCTTGTTTGTGAAAATGACTGATTCAGCCTTTATAGCATTATTGGTGTATGTAGATGACATCATGATTGCTAGTAACAGTGATACTGCAGTGAATGATCTCAAGCAGGTACTATCTACACATTTTAAGACAAAGGATTTAGGACCAGCTATATTCTTTTTGGGGCTTGAGATTGCAAGGAATTTAGAAGGAATCTCTCTAAGCCAGAGAAAGTATTGTTTGGATCTTCTTGCTGATACAGGGTTCTTAGGCTGTAAACCTAGATCAGTTCCTATGGATCCTAAAATAAACCTTACTTCTAGTACTGGAACATTACTGACTGATGGTACACACTATAGAGAGATTATTGGTAGATTGTTATATCTTACTATCACTAGGCCGGATATAACATTTGCAGTTCATAGACTAAGTCAATATCTCTCAGCTCCAACAGATGCACACCTTCAGGCTGCTCACAATATCCTACGATATCTTAAGGCAAATCCAGGCCAAGGTCTCTTTTACTCTGCTCATACTGAATTATGCTTAAATGGCTTTGCTGATGCGGATTGGGGAACTTGCTTGGAAACAAGAAGATCTATTACTGGATTCTGCATTTTTCTGGGTACTTCATTAATTACTTGGAAGTCTAAAAAGCAGAAAACAGTGAGTAGAAGCAGCACAGAGGCTGAATATCGAAGTATGGCTTGGGCTACGGATGAGATGCTTTGGTTGGACCAGTTACTGAAGTCTTTACATATACAGGTTCAGTCACAGGCTAAATTATTTTGTGATAATAAGTCTGCAACACATATTGCCAATAATCCTGTCTTTCATGAGAGGATTAAACATGTGGAAATCGATTATCATACTACAAGAGATCAAGTGAAGAGTGGTTTTTTGAAAGTGTTACATGTTTCAACGACAAATCAGCTAGCTGACATTTTAACAAAGCCTCTTCACTGAGTACCTTTTCATTCTCTTCTTAGTCGATTATCCATTTCAAGCCTCTATCAACCCATTGAAGATTCAGTTTCTGAAGTTTGCGGGGGGTGTATTGGAGAATAAAGTTAGTTCAGAATTTGTTAAAGAAGAGTTTCTGTTAGCTCTCTTTAATAATACTTTGTTAAGCTTATGTATAAATACTTCTACTGTATCATTCGATAATAATAAGAAAATACAGTTCTAAGTTTCTTTTGCTCTCTTTTAGTTAACAACATTGATGACTTTTCCAAGAAAATAATAAATGTACAGAAAATGATATTTGATGATCGAGTGGGAAGAAGATACAAAACCCAACACAGTAATAGATATATATAGAGAGAGAAGTGAGCTGACACGTCTGGTCAGTTGTATCAATGCCAGAGCATATAACTGGCAAAATCCTCCAACGCTCACTAGCTTTTGATTTTGTACCGCTCAGATTTTAACACGCGACTTAAGTACTTGGGCTTTTTAGTTTCGGCCCGTTTTTTATTGGGCTAAATAAAGCAAAGTCTTCGTTTGGTCTTTTTTTTTTACCGTCGTCTTCGTTTGGTTTATTTTAAGTATTTTGTATATTTTAAATTTATAATTATGATTTTAGGCAACTAGGTCTAAATATATTTAATATTTTATATATGTAATCATATTTCTGGTATTCATACTACTTTTAGGTCTGAATTCAGATTATAATCTTTTGTTAGAGCATCTCTGTTGGTTGTTTTACAGAATTCTTATAAGAGGTTCTTAATATTAAAAAATAATAAAATGTATTGGAAGATTTGCATTAAAAAACTTCTTTTTTAGAATTCGTTCTTGACTAAAATACTTTATAAACGGTTTTTAAAAGAAGTTCTTAAATTAAATAATAATAAAATTTAATAACTCTTCATAAATATCTAACCGATGGAGACGTTCTTAATGTCATTGTGTTACTTTAGTTATCAACTATGGAGGTAATTTCTAACAAAAACATGATCAATCACATATATAAATGCAAATATATATTAAAAGATGCATATATAAATATAATCAACTATCATATTATGCTATTATACGCGATGAAACTGGAACCCTTTTTCTACAAAGAAGGAAACGCAAGGAGCTTGCAAGTAACGTTTATCAAGAATCTCCCAAAAAGATAAAGCGAAAGATAAAAATAAAGGAAGAAGAGAGAAAAAAGAGAGAGAGACAGAGAGATGTATATAACTATATATCATTAAAGAAACACATTTATATTTAATTAATCAATCTAGTCACTACATTAGTCTATGTGTAATGTGTGTATATAAAAGGGGTACGTATGAGTAAGTGAGGTGACCTTACAAGAACCTGATTTAGTAATTGTCTGTAAGAACTATGGCTCCTGTCGGATTACCTCCAGGCTTTAGGTTTCATCCGACCGATGAAGAACTCGTAAACTATTATCTAAAAAGAAAGATCAATGGTCAAGAAATCGAGCTTGATATAATCCCTGAGGTTGATCTTTACAAATGCGAGCCATGGGACCTTGCAGGTTCGTATATATTTATATCAATATCATATCGTTAATTATGATATTTTAATTGTTATGATCGTTAATATAAACTATAGAGAAGTCGTTTCTACCAAGTAGAGATCCGGAATGGTATTTTTTTGGGCCACGTGACCGGAAGTATCCAAACGGGTTTAGAACGAACCGAGCAACGAGAGGTGGATATTGGAAATCGACTGGGAAAGATCGGAGAGTGATGAGTCAGAGTAGAGCTATTGGGATGAAGAAGACTTTGGTTTATTATAGAGGAAGAGCTCCTCAAGGGATTCGTACGGATTGGGTTATGCATGAGTATCGTCTTGATGATAAGGATTGTGATGATCCCTCTTCACTCCAGGTAATTAACGATCTTTCATTTCTTGGATTTATTAATTATTAAGCTATGTTAAAATAGTTACTATATATATATCCCTAAAAGTAAAACAAATTACGTGTTGATGCATGGCTTAGATGATATATACTTCTTCCATTTATAAAATATTTATGTTTTAAAATACAAATTAAGAAATAATGATTAATAATTTAATCTAATAATTATCTATTACTTTTAATCATTACATTATAATTTACTATAAAACAAATATAAAATACAGAAAAACAAATTTTTGGGAAAAAAAAATCAAATTATCAATTTTTTGCATGGAAAAAAGTATTATTTAAACATATATATATAGCAGCTAATAGGATATAAATATTGAATGGATAAATTAAATTCCTTATAACTAATCATGATTTCTACAACTCCTTTAGGTATAAATATAAATATATATAAAAGAAATATCTGAATTAATATAAAAACATGTTTATCATTTGATGTGATATATATTCGTTTCTTGGTGTAAGCGGACAAAAGCTTAATTAGGGTTTCGCTTTGTCTTTACTGCAACAAGACAAAAAGACATCTAATTTTCCTCAACTAAGACCAATCATATTCTTTTTTTTTAAATCCATTCTTCTTTTTATTTATTTATTAATTATATAACATTCGACGACAAAATGTTTATGTATAGTATAGACTATAACATTTTTTATAATTAAAATGGTTTGATGCATGCAGGACTCATATGCACTATGTCGTGTATTCAAAAAGAACGTAATATGTTCAGAGTTGGAATCAGAACATCAATTACAAACGGGACAATGTAGCTTCACAACGGCTTCAATGGAGCTTAACTCACATAATAACAATAACTATAATAACGAATACGAGACAATGTCGCCAGAAGTTGGAGTTTCATCCATCTACGTTGAAGACGTAGTTGACGATGATAAAGACGATTCGTGGATGCAGTTTATCACAGATGACGCATGGGACACGTCATCAAACGCTACAGCTATGGGACATGGTCAAGGGGTTTATTGACTAAAGAAACAAGAGTATTGGGTCAAAAAGAGAAGAATACATAATTATTGGGATACTTATATAAATCCTTGAAATAAAAAAACTCTGGGTTATTGGGTTAAAAGTTAAAAATTAACTAATTTTTTTTCTTCTATTTTATGGGAATGTGTATGAAAATCACGTGATTTGATTGAATATTGTTTTGGTTTTTTTCTATATATATATATATATTTTTTTTTTTTGAATTTATGATTTTATTATCCATTGATTTAAAGGTTATATGGATCACTAGTACCTTTGTTCTTTTTCCTCACATGGGTTTAACCAGATCAAGTTAATAGATGGAGAAATTTGGGTTTTTACTTTTACAGTTTTACTTCTTAATATTGTCACATAAATTTTGCAGCTAACTACGAGAAAAAGATTTACATCACATAACAAAAATCAGTAGCTAGGTATTTATTAAAACAATGATCATATTCACCAAAAAAAAAAAAAGTCGTGAATTATAAATTTATAATGCAAAAATAAAACTTTAATCATATATTTTTGGATGATTATGTATATTCTATTAAACAATAAGACAAAACAAGTAAAAGGAGAAAGTGAAGAGGTTCGATGAAGTGTAAAATCTAATTAAGATTCTGATCTCAGTCTCTTCCAAAAAGAAGATCCTTTGCCTTAAAGATCAAGGAGATTGGTCTTTCTTTTTTCACACGCATACTTGTGAGTTATGATCATCTCTCTTTCGTCTTTCACACTTTGTAAATTCTTAATAACCAGAACATAACATAACTAATTATAAATCTCATATCCACATACATAACATATGGTTCTTTGACTCCACACAAAGGTGTGACTATGCATGCCTATATGAAAAGACATTAACCTTATACCTCCAAATATTTAGCAAATTTAATTAAGGGTTTCCATTTTTTTTTTGTATATTGATGAAACATGTATTCAAAATTGATCTCTTTAGTTTGAAATTTTCATTTCATATATTAAAATAATATTAATTATTTGTAATATTTTCAAAATTTAGTATTTATAGATAAAATAGAGTTTGTTAAAAAATAGATAACAAAATAGTATTAAATAATATTTTATAATTTAAGAAATTTTCATAATTCAAGAAAAATAGTAGAAAATTAATAGTCATAGATATAAAAATTTTATTTATTATCTCAAAGTTTATTATGAAAATATGTTAAATTTTAGTTATAATATATATAGCATCTTATGGTAAGCGTTACAGATACATCTTCCACGTAAGTGGAACTTATCCAAAAATGATATCTCCTAATATGAAATGGCAAAATGGGTTTGATAAAAGATGCGTATTGATTATATATCGTTAATCCCCATATTTGTCCACGTGGAAACAGAGCATATAATAATAAATTTAAACGAGATCATTACTAAAATTAAGTAACATAATGATCAAACTTAGTTTTGTAATAAAACAAGCTAAGCAACAACCAACTTTTAAACATGAATAGATCTTAATTTTATAGGAACCGCAACTAAACTTGGGAGATAAACACAATGAGAAAACCAAACAATTCCAGACTCTATTTGAATCTTCCTGAACATATCTCCCTTCACAATATAGATACAACACATGACTAAGGTCTTGTCAAATATAAAGTAACTAACACCACAAAACTTACTTATTAACTTAGGTAACTTACTTGTTACCAAAGTCATCAAGTTCATCCACACTGTTAGAGGATCCATGAAAAGCCCATTCTAATGTCTCAAAAGTTCATGTAATGGCCCATGTAACTAGGATTATGTTTGATGAATACTCATATATAAAGTCATGTAGTGAGATCTTTGATTCTAACTTTTAGAGAGTTGTCATACTCATACAACTCTCCTCTCTAATCTCTATGAATGAAATACAAAGATCTTGTTCTTGGTGACAACAATTTCAGTAATTCTTTTCATTTCATTACATAATAAAGCTCTATGAGCTATTCAAGTTTATGTTTTCAGTTTCCATTTTAATAAGCTTATTTGAGCATAGATTTTCCTAGTTTGGGTTCTCTCACACACACAACTTCATCATCATCATCAACCTTCTTCTTCTTCATTACCCAAATCTCAATCTTCCCAGTTACATAACATTGCTTCAACAATGAAAACCTATCTCCCTTATAAACCGACAGAACAAGTTCATCCTTTGAATGGTTCTTCCGACATGGTAAGTCACAAAAGGGTTTGAACATCTCATTCTTGAAATCAAAGCTACGTATGAAATACTCATCATGAGTCTCAAGATCATGAGCAAACCCAATAAAGATTCCCATTCAATGACAAAGGCTCCATCACAGGCCATTGCATGAAAGGTTCATCAATATACTTAAACGTACGAGACATACACACGTAAACCGCAACTCTACGATAACTTACATGATAAGTATCACTAACTCTACGTAGACAATCAAAATATCCCAAGATTTTGTAACCCTTTTCATGACAACTATTAATATCGTATCCGACACCACAGAAATGGAAACCTTTATCCACGTACTCAACCCAACCAACTTGTCTTAACCATGGATTCCAAACCACAACACCTTGTTTGCAAAAGTCACGAAATAATAACCCATCACATGTCGTGATTGTAAAATCCTAGCTTGACAAGGGAACTCACAGGATAGCTCTTGTAGCTCTATAGTTCCAACGAGATCGATATCGATAGAGTAAATCTTGGATTCGGTAAGGAAAATGAATTGAGGACGAGAACGAGATAAGTGATGGTTGATGAACTTGTTGTCGCTGAAAAGAGAGTTCCAGTGTTTACATACGGTCTTGAATCGAACAAGAGATCGAGGTGGAAGACGAGAGAGTATCTCTTCCTCTAAATCCCAAGGAAGCTTCATAATCACCATTAAATTTTTTGTGTTTGTGGCTATAATAGAAGTTAAAAGAGATAAGAAACTTATATAAAAAGAAGAACTGACTAGAATAAATTACACGCCTCTGGAAAAAATGAGTAATGTTAATTCCTCTGAGACATATTAGAATTTTTCATACATATTATTATATTAATAAAGTTATCACTTTATTGTATTTCTGTTAATCATTTTTTCTGTTTTTCTAAATATATAAATATATAACTAATTAATTTAAAATTAAAATATAAATATAATATACAAAACTAGTTTTTTTTAAACAAGAAAAAATATGTTAAACATAGAGAAAAAGTATTATTATCTACCCATATAACTAGCCATGTAATATAGTACTCAGCTCCCTACGATTACTGAATATCAACTTGTAATGATTTTAAAATTTGAATATGAAATGGTGTAATAGAAACAATGACAAATCATAATAAATATAATATTTAAGCAGAAAAAAAAACAAGAAAGTTCTGCCAAAATGATCTAATTAAGTAAGACCTTATTACAAAGAAGCATAAAGACATCAAACCCTTAACAAACAATATTTCTCTTATGTTCAACAAGTTTTTTCCAATACTTAGTTATATCTTCCAATGACATCTTAGTAGGCTTCACTTCATCATCACCACTAACCTCAGCAGTTGCAGCTAAAGACGCGATCCGGCTAGGTAACCCATCAATCTCTTTAAGTACTTGAATGATATGTGTAATAAGTCTCTCTGCAAGACCTCTACTAAAGTCTTCTCTAATCACAACTCTAAGCACAGCAATGTGTTGTGCATCTGCAGGCATTGTGTAAGCTGGTATGATCCATCCGTATTTTCTTAAAGACTCCGCGATTTCAAACACAGTGTGTTTGCTACTGTCTTTAAGAGAGAAAGCTACAAGTGGAACACCAATGTCTTTAGAAAGAATGTGAAACTTCCCTGTCCTCTCTATACCTTCTTTTAGTCTTCTTGCATTATCCATGCAGTTTTCCATTATGTTCTTGTATCCCTTTTTTTAGATTTTAACAAAGGATCCATTAGAATGGTTTCTTGGAAAGATTCACATGGAAGTGTAGTGAAGATATAAGTAGTGTACCTCAAAGCCTAGTCTAATAAACTGATAGTATTGAGCAATGATTTGGCTTGACCCTACAAAAACAAGATTTGAGTTTTGCTTTTAAAGAAAATGAGATTAACTCACTTAACAACTACTCGGATCCATCCGCATATCCGGATCCAGATACTAAAATGCTGGANCTAGATCCGTTTAGAAAAATAAAAATAAATGGATATTCAGATCCGGTTTCCTTATTTTTTACGGATCCGAATCTCTATGATGAACTGATTAGATAAGTTACTATTGGTTTTGCAAACCTTTTGAGAAGTTAAGAGTGAAAGTGGGTTGATCAGCTCCTAAGTAGTTAATGTGAAAGACAAGATCTTCAGGCAAATCATCTTTTGTTCTCCAGACAACCCAACCAACTCCTGCATAGACAAGACCATACTTATGACCACTGACATTAATACTCTTAACCCATGGAAGCCTAAAGTCCCACTCAAGATCAGGGTAAAGAAAAGGAGCAATGAATCCTCCACTAGCTGCATCAACATGAATAGGAGTTTCCCAACCAGTCTCTGAGTTTTTCTCAGTTAAAAGATCATTCAATGTCTTCACATCTTCAAACTCTCCAGTAAGTGTTGATCCTAGAATTGCTGCAACACAGATTGTATTCTCATCTACCATCTCTACAGCTTTAGCTGGGTCCATTACATAATAGTCTTCACTTAGTTTAACCTCTTTGAGCTCTACCTCAAAATACCTTGCAAATTTCTCCCAACACACCTGGATTGTACACAAAATGTTGAAAGAAACGAAACGATATCTCAAGAAAATGTAATGGTTTAGAGTAAGGCTAAGCATTCGGGTAAGCGGGTTGGGTTTGGGTAAAAACTATTAAGGTTCAAGTATATCGTATTTAGAAGCTAATACCCAATAGAATAATTTTGTCGGGTTCGGATTTAGATTCAGATATGAATCGGTTTCAGGTAAAAGAATATTGAAAAAAAAATAGAATAGTAAAATTATGAAAATTTTAACTAAATTTTTATAAACATACCTAAAAATATTAAAATAATTTAGTTATATATATATATAATTAGATTTTGAGTTTTAACTTTCGGAATCGAATTCGGATACGAGTTTTTGGGTTTAGGAATGTAGCATCCATTGGAATAATTTTTCGGATTCGGGTAGTGTTTTTTCCAGGTTTGGGTCGGATGTTTCGGGTTGGTCTCTTTGCCCAGGGCTAATTTAGAGGATAAGAGTAAGACCTGAACATTAGCTCCAGTAACAATATTAGGATTATCAGTAGATAAACCTTGAGCTCTTCTCCTTTGTTGCCATTTCCTTTTAAAAGCTAAACCAGCAAGCATTATAGCTTCTGATGAACCAACAGTTCCACAACCAATAGCAGCTTCATCTTCTCCAACAGGTGCATGGAACAAGTTAGCTATCATATTTACACACCGGTTCTGAAGAAGAGACAATGCATTACAATTAGAAAACACATAATTTGACTTAGAAAGCTGAAGAAGACAAAGAAGAACCTGGAGCTCAGTAGTAACAGGATACTCATCCATGTCAACATAGTTCTTATTTACAGAATCCATAATGAGTTTATCACACTCAGGTTCCATCCAAGTAGTTACAAAAGAAGCTAAGTTAAGCCTAGGATTACCATCAAGCATTAACTCATCATTGATCACTTGATAAGCTGCATCTTTAGGCATTGAATTGTTTGGCATCTTGAACCTGTTTTTGATATACATGTTTAAATCAAAATCAATATTAAAAATGATGAAAGAATTTAGAAAGAGAAGAACCTGGGAACAACAGCACGGACATATCTTGAAGCAAAAGTGGAATGTAAATGCTCTTCAGAGTCAGAGTTAGTAGCAAGTGCCATTGTTTTTTTTTCTGCTGAAATGTTTTAACACAAAGATTTTTTTGATAAACATAAAGTAACACTTATTTAACTAATTTAAGACGTTCATGTAACTAACTCCCTCTTTTTTTTGTTTCCTCTTGACTCTCTCTTCCTCTTTAATTGGATCATTTTTTAATTATTTTCAACAAATTAAACTATTAAAGAGAGGAGAACAATAGAAATATAAATAGACAAGTGATATTTATTTGTTGAGTTTATAATGATCATATAATATATATGAGTATATATAGAGGATAGAGGAGATAACGAATATCTCAATTTTACAAATACTCTAATAAGTAACCTAACTAACACTCTTTTGCAGTCGGAGTTGGCAATCTTTTGGTGAAGATATTTGTATATTGAGATGAAGATAATCTTAAATAATTACAATTACAAATACCATTAAAACACGTTGGGCCTAGAAGCCCAAACAACTTAAAAGGGCTCGATTTTAGATCTATCAAATTATACCCAAAAGCCCAATCGTACCCAAATTTTTCAATTTGAAAACTAGGGCTTGTAACTAAGAGTAAATTTTTCTAGAAACAAAGACCGAATAAAACTCAATTCAGTTTACATTTCACATAAAAAGAACTCGGGTTTAACACAACTCGAGTCAGATAAACACTGCATACATATCATATCATATCATCACCAAGCATATAGTGACATTTTTTATTAAATAGAAAAAGAAAAAGAAAAACGAAGAAAATGTTGAAGATTTGGATTTCTTAATTCTTTTTGGCTATGAAAAGACCCCATTTCTGTTCACCAGATGCACACCTCTCCAGCTTTGCCTTCCATCCTCCAACAATGTCATCATAATCCTCCTGTGTTTATTTAAAGCTTATGAGACACTACATAAAATTTTAAAACGGACAGCTTAAGTATTTGTAATAACACTGACTTTGGAGAAGTCGGTGATAAACTCTTCCTTTTCTTTCTCCACCCTCTCTAGTTCACATTTCAGCACTTGCGTAAACTGTAATCACAAACACCAAAACATTACAAAAAGTCTCTTAAAACTTTAGTCCTTGGGTTTAAAAAATGCAATATATTTACCTGATCAGTACGGTCCTCCGCTATCACATCGTTAAAGCCAGCTTCTTTTAGCATCTACATTGAGGATTAGTGATAAAGGATTAGATAAATGGTTTATAGAGGATATAAAGACATACAAAACCAACCTGCCCATAAGCTTGAACATCATGGAGATCATATCCTCTCTGTTTGATGTACTCAGAAAACTCAGAAGATGGAGTTTTTGGACTCCTACAGTAGTCACTGATCAGAACTTTCCCTCCCGGTTTAAGCCACTTGAAGAAAGTCCTGAACAGAGCTGGTTTGTCCTGGATATAAAGAGAGAATGAGTAAGCATTCACAATTATAAACTTCCATGAGATAATAAAAGCTGAGTACTTGGATGTGCAGAATAGTGTCGCGGCTGTATATGACATCAAACGAATTATCAGGGTAGTGTTTTGTGGTGCAATCCGCAACCTCAAACTCAACAGAGCAGTTGAGTCCAATTGAACGTTCCAATGCGAAAGAGATCATGTTGACAGAGAGATCTATACCAACAACATGAACATCAAACTTCTCAGCCATATAGAAATCACCTCCACCAATTCCACACCCAACATCTAACACTTTCTGTCCTTGTTTCAGATCCATTTTCTCCACAAATTCTTTGGTTGTTTCTGATTCAAGAAACACGACACAAACACGGATAAGTACCAATAAAGTAAGACACAGAACATAGTTCTCACAAATTGGGATTATACCGAGTCCACCAGTGCTCACAAACCCTTGTCCAAAGACTCGCTCATAGCGGAGGATTCCACTGGATTTGTATTGAACACTGTCCAAGAATCGTTGGAAGCCTCTATCATTTGCTGAGCTTACTTTCTGCCAAATCCAACAAATCTGTATCACACATAACAAGAGTGTTTTAGATCTTAATACAGTGTAAAACTAGACAATCTTGATAGACAGAGTTTGGTTTGCCTGATTCTGATTTTTCTTGTTCTTCACATAAGCTCCAATGCACTTGCATCCAATCATAGAGAGCTCAAATGAATTCCCAGCAGCATCGCGTGTCTGACATTCTTGAAAAACCTGCATTTTTCCACCACTGATTTGAATCAGTAGATTTATAAATGGCACATAACTTCTACATGAATGGGACATATTGAAAACAAGTAACTACATATCTGTTGACCAATACACTACTTCAAAGTCCGATAAACCAGAACTAACAAACACTAAGGTATAAGATAACATCTAGATCTCAGTCTTATAGGAGGAAATTCAAGTGGTTATGGATCCTTTATTATTCAATATAAACGCTCTGAGACTTTCATTAGTCCCATCATACTCCTAAGCATAGGCATTTCTGACTATAGTTTCATCCGCTGAACGATTGAAATTGCAGTTCTGGAAATGTAACTTTTAAGTTGGATGTAAAAGGAGTAGGAACCTTGGAATAGAAACGGGGTTCACGGTAGTGAGTGGGGTTGGATTTACGTTTGCTGTCCCCAGATTGATGGAAACAAGATTCACGGAAGAAAATGTATCCTCCAACCTTTATCCAACCAACCATTCTTGCTGCCAAAAGCTCCACCTATATTCGAAAACAAAAACTTCAATTTAGTTACACACTAGTAAAGTTGAATTTTCTGTCTTTAGTAAAAGATCATAGTATAGATTACCTCTTTGTCAGAGAGATACATGAGTAGCCAGTTGGAGAATATCAAGTCAAGGGATCCATCAGTGATCTTCAGGTTTGGTGATGTAACATCCGCACACATAAACTTAACGTTCTTGTAATGTCCATTGATACTTTCATTCTATAAAATTAAAAAGGAAATTTTAACATTCAAGATTACAAGTCATGAGAAATGAATTGAAAAAAAAAAACTTAAAAGTAAGAAGGTGGATAAAGTAGTAAACCTTCTTGATGACACTATCAATGAAATCAAGAGCAATGAGTTCACCAGCTTTTTGAGCTAATTCACCAGTGAATCTACCAATACCAGCTCCAAGTTCCAACACAGATTTGCCTTCATATGGTGGTAGTAAAGAGAGTACCTAAACAATTATATAATCATAGATTCAAAATCAAAAACAGTTATAAATAAATTCATTCTCTGATTCCTGTTTCCATTATCAATTTACAAAAGGGAAAACAAAAAATAAGGTAGAAGATAAGATACCTCAGGTCGTTCTTCCTTGTCGAGATCAGAAGCTCTAGAGTCAAGCATCATAGCTTCAACAGTCAAGTCAGCTGAATGCTCAATCCAGTAATTCTTCTGGATCTCACGTTCTTCCTCTATTCAAATTTTTTCACCACACACACACACATGAATCAAAAATTAACTTTCTCCAATTTAATCAGACGAAGTAATAACAATAATCGGAGATCTTACCGTACGATGCTGCCATTTCCGGAAAACACAATTGAAGATGATGATGATGGATTTGTTGAGAGGAAGAGAGTTTCAGTGACCTTCAACGGCGAGTCTGGTTCTAGAGAAGCTTCTTGATCTACGGTTAACGGATCGTCCTCTCTGCTGCATCAATTAACACTGTCGAGTATCAAATTGGTTTTTCCAAGATCTGAGGGTAGCAGTGAGTGAGTGGCCATCGCTTGCGCGCCCATTTTTATAGGGAAACAGTGGCGTCACCTTCGGTAATTAAAAACAGTCAGTAATTTTTTTATTGGGTCAAAATCGATTTGTAATTAAAAGTAAATTTAGTAAATGTAGCGCTGTCAATCATCAATATGATTTTACTATAAATAAATACACTTTGATTTTTTTTGCATATAAATATAAATATAAGAAATATAAATGTAGTTTGATATATTTGTATTTAAATTATAAAATCTCACCAATATTGGATCAAATCTATATAGACTAATTTACAAGTAATCT
>KE157563.1:48827-62573 GCA_000411055.1 Leavenworthia alabamica
CTCGGATATGATCATAACTACGTGTTGGATTGTCCTGATCAAAAGAAGGATGGGCTAAAACATGCAGCAAAGCTCAGTGAAGGTACCAGCTCAAGGGTACTGAACTTGTGGACCAATGTTCCGGGAATGCAGTTTTATACCGGGAACTATGTGAATGGAGTGGTTGGAAAAGGGAATGCGGTTTATGGGAAACATGCGGGTGTGTGCCTTGAGACACAAGGCTTCCCGAACGCGATTAACCAATCGAATTTCCCATCTGTTGTGGTTAAGGCTGGTGAGAAGTACCAGCACACAATGCTGTTTGAGTTTTCAGCTTAAGTGAAACTGGTGGTTTTAGATGTTAGATGATTGGAATAAAGTGGGAAAAGAGTGAAGTTTGCTTTTATCTTTTCTTGTTGTTGGGGTTATAAAACCAAACTGAACCGTTGTTTTTTTTTACATTATAAAAATTACTTTGAACTTTTTACTTATTGTATCCGTAAAAAAAATTATTACATAGATTGTCAACATCAGTAGTAAACAGAGAAAAACAAAGAATGAGATGTAGAGTGAGTTCAAACTCAACTGAAGTCTGAAACTAAAGACAGTTCTGTCATAAAGACAAGGTAAAATCATATTAATATTAGATTATAAATAATTAAACTATTTATTTAATTTATGGATTCAATATAAAATAGCTTAAAATATTTTATTTTTGTGATTTCAAACTAACAAATTTAACTTATAACTAGTAAATTTATATAAAAATTATTTGGATCTTCATCTCTTCAAATATTCTTCAAACAAGGACACCATTTGGATACGCGATAAAAGATGTTATATTTATAGAAGTAGGAGTAACTACACTTGGTATAGGGCTAGAGAGTGGTCTTGAGGTATCATTCATTATCCAACTTACATGAACTGAGATCATTTAATGTATATTTTTCTTCTAAGTATATGTTGTTATGTAATAATGATAGTATGTGAGAGTGGATCCACAGTTGATATTAGTATTGGGTTGGATATATATAAACTTATATCTTTAGAGTTGGTAACAAAGAGATGACTTATGCTCAGCAACTTCGTGACTACGAGTCTCAAGTCATACATGTCTTTGTTTAATGGACGGAAACGGTTGGAGAGTTTATCAGAGTTAGAGTTAGAGTTAGAGACATTGATGGCTCAGGTTGATGAAGAGAAGAGTAAGGTTTAGTAGGTTCAGAGACTTTCGAAGTATAAGTTGAATCAAATGAATGTAAAATTATGAATATACTATCAAGTTGTTAATTAATATATAAGGAAATATTATCTAGTGGTGGGAATGGGATTTGATAAATGTGTTTTTTTTTTTTGTTAAGATATAATTGTTTTTTTTCTTGAGATATAATTGAATATAATTAGTTTAAGTTGATTGGTTTAAAAATTTAAATAAAGAGGTCAAACAAAATAAAAGTCTTAAACAAATATTGTTGACCGTTTTCATCATTTATAGTAAGCAACGTTTTATGCAGTGAATCTAGGCTTCCCACTACAGTTACGCCTTCTTCTTCTTCTTCTTCCTCGTCGCTTCCCTCAATCCTCACCTGGAAAACTTCGAAGCTCTTAGATCTCTGCAGACGTATCATTAGAGAAATAGACTTTTATCTCTTGAACTCGGAGTGCTGAAATTTCAGTACTTGATTTTGATGGTTGGATTGGGTTTAGTGTAGCGATTAGGTTTGAATCGAAAATGGTATTCAAGAACAAACTCTTCTTCTCATCTAAGAAATCTGGAACTTCTAGTCCAGATAGCTCTAATAGTCCCAGATCTGTTGGCTCCAACTCTCCGATTCGATCAGATAAGAAGAAACCTAAATCCGCTTCCAAGGAGGAAACTCCGATCCTTAATTCGAGTTTTACTGCTGGGATTAGTTGCAAGCAGACGCAGATTAAAGATGGTTTGAAGAAGAAGGATGGATCATCCAAGGGGAAAAAGGTTCCAATCGAAGTTCAACCTCACTCTATCGGAAAATCCAACTTGTCTCCTAGTTCTGAGGCGAAGAAGCCAGTTATTGGACCTGCTTCTATTTCTCCAATCATGGCCTCGTCTCTGGGCTTGAACCGGATCAAGACGAGATCTGGACCTTTGCCACAGGAAAGGGTTTTCAATTTTAGGAATGATGGAGAAAGCCCAGCTATGAGCAATTTGTCGAAGATGGGTGCTGATGGGAACTCAGCCACTTCTGGCTCTGGTAGTGGCAATAGGAAGAAGGAATCTGGGAGTAGCAAGGTCGGCTTAGAAGAGATCATGGGTCGCACTCTACCGTTTGACAATAAGAGTGATCGTGATAGTATATCTCCTGATAGTGGACCACCGAGGAGCCTCAGCCCTACTTTGCCAGCATCAGGATCTCGACTGCAGAATGTAGCATCCTCATCCGGAATGGGTATGTCCTCAGATACTAATAACATATTGAAATGGTGTGGGGGATTATGTTTTTGTAGCAATCCTTTAAGAGAGAAATACTCATTGATAGCTTTATGTGCTAGTAATATGATATAGTACTTGTGTCGGTCTCATCCCCGATAAACTTGTTCCTTGTGATACCTGTTATGAGTATGTTAGTTTGTAAGATATCAGAGGTTTGTAACTTATAAGAATCTGCATCGGTGTGTTGGTAGCTGGAACTTAATCACTGCATCTTATAATGTACTGTATCAAGATATTTTGTGTCACTGTCACCTTTTCAGTTCTTATTTCTCAAGTCTGATTTTGTGTAAATCGTTTTGAGTAATAAATAAAGTTGACGTTAAAACAATAAAATTCTCAAGTTTGCTTTTGATGGTACTTCGCAGGTCGCTCTGAGATGTCATCCGGTCGCTCCGGCCCTCTAAGAAATTCAGACTTTTGCACCCCAGAGGTAGCCCATTCTCCATCTCATTTTTTAAAACTTATTTGTGCTCTGTGTATTAGTTCTAACTTTTAAGTGATATTTCTAGAATTCATATGAATGGGAAAATCCCAAAGAGTCCGAATCACCTCGTTATCAAGCCTTACTTCGTATGACAAGTGCTCCACGAAAGAGATTTCCTGGTGACATCAAAAGCTTTTCTCATGAGTTGAACTCAAAAGGTGTACGGCCCTTTCCATTATGGAAGCCTCGTAGGTCGAACAATGTAGAGGTATTGTAGAGTCCCCTATATCTATTAACCCTTGTGATCTTTTTAAATACTGAATTTAATCGTTTTTTCCAGGAAATACTGGTTTTGATTCGGGCAAAATTTGATAAAGCAAAGGAAGAAGTAAACTCTGACCTTGCGGTATTTGCAGCGGACCTAGTTGGAGTTCTTGAGAAAAATGCAGAAAGCCATCCTGAGTGGGAAGAAACATTTGAAGACTTGTTAATCTTGGCTCGAAGTTGCGCTATGACTACTCCTGGAGATTTCTGGCTCCAGTGTGAAGGCATTGTTCAGGACTTAGACGATAGACGTCAAGAGCTTCCTCCGGGTGTCCTCAAGCAGCTTCATACTCGGATGCTTTTTATCCTTACCAGATGTACTAGATTACTTCAGTTTCATAAGGAAAGCTGGGGGGAGGAGGAACAAGCTGTACAACTACGTCAATCAAGAGTCTTGCATTCTTTAGAGAAAAAACCTCCTAGTGGAGCGGGAAGGAGTTCCAGTGCTGCAAAGGTACCATCCAAGAAAGCTTGTAGTCAGGAGCAACATGGTTTTGACTGGAAGGAGGATGCTGTTGTATGCTCAGTTCCTCCTCTCTCTCCTCCTGGAAGTTATGTTCTTAAGGAATCTGAATCTCCTGCAAACATTGATAGAATGTCTTCCTGGAAGAGACTTCCATCTCCAGCATTGAAGTCTGTGAAAGAATCGCCAGTCTCAGAAGAGCAGAATGACATCAATGTTGAACCTCCAAATATGGTTGGCAATCGACAAACCAGGGATGATACGGCTGTTGCTAGTATCAACGGTCCTCCAGCAAAAGATTCTCATGACCACTCCTCCAGGCATCGACACAATATATCTTGGGGTTACTGGGGGGAACAGCCTGTTATTTCGGAGGAAAGTTCAATAATGTGCCGTATCTGTGAGGAGGAAGTTCCCACTACTCATGTGGAAGATCACTCTAGAATTTGTACATTGGCTGATAAATATGACCAGAAAGGACTGAGTGTTGATGAGCGGCTGATGGCAGTTGCTGGAACACTTGACAAGATAGCAGAGACCTTCAGGCATAAGGATAGCCTAGCAGTCGCAGAAAGCCCAGATGGTATGAAAGTATCCAATTCAAATTTGATTGAAGAATCTGATGTTATCTCCCCAAGGTTGAGTGATTGGTCGCGAAGAGGGTCAGAAGACATGCTTGACTGTTTCCCGGAGACTGATAATTCAGTTTTTATGGATGATCTGAGAGGTTTACCGTTGATGTCATGTAGAACCCGTTTTGGTTCCAAATCGGATCAAGGCATGACAACTTCGTCTGCCAGTAGCATGACTCCTAGATCCCCGATTCCGACTCCTAGGCCTGATCCAGCTGAATTGATATTAGGAGGCAAGTGTACATTCCATGATCAAGATGATATTCCACAGGTTTGTGATGGTTGTGCTTCATTTTCATAAGTTTACTAGTCTCTTGTTGTTGAATACTCTGATGAAATGTTTTTGGACCAATAACGCAGATGAGTGAACTTGCTGACATTGCAAAATGTGCAGCAGATGCCATTCCGGGTGATGAACAATCCATTCCGTTCTTACTCTCTTGTCTAGAAGATCTGAGGGTTGTCATAGACCGCAGAAAGTTTGATGCACTTACAGTAGAAACTTTTGGTACTCGCATAGAAAAGTTGATCCAGTGAGTTCCTTGATGCTACTTTTGAAGGCATATATATTTTCTGAAAGATGGTTTACGGTTTCCAGAAATAATTTTTTTTGTCAATGGAATTATAAATGGCTCACATCAGGATGTGTTTGAAGTATAATCTTTCTGATTATGTAGGGAGAAATATCTGCAGATGTGTGAGCTTCTTGATGATGAAAAAGTTAACCTACTAAGCACTGTAATTGATGAAGATGCTCCTTTAGAAGATGATGTTGTACGGAGCTTGAGGACCAGCCCCGTACATCCGCGAGACCGCACATCCATTGATGATTTTGAGATCATAAAACCAATAAGCCGGGGAGCTTTTGGGCGAGTTTTTTTGGCGAAAAAGAGAACAACTGGAGATCTATTTGCAATCAAGGTAAACGATTTATTTTTTCTCATTTCAGGTCCTTTTCTTTTGTTACAAAAACATTTTCTTTTGTAGTTAGACTAAAGTGGTTGACAAAATATTTAGTATGATTTTCCCTAATATTGCATTTAATGTCGGCCATGCTCCACAGGTTCTGAAAAAGGCAGATATGATCCGTAAGAATGCTGTTGAAAGTATACTTGCTGAACGTGATATATTAATCAACGTTCGCAATCCCTTTGTGGTGAGCAGCTCTAGCTTTTTAAGCATATTCTCAGAAGAGATTTACTTCTTTTAACATAACTTTACTTTGACCAGGTCCGTTTCTTCTATTCTTTCACTTGTCGTGACAACCTGTATCTGGTTATGGAGTATCTGAATGGAGGGGACTTGTATTCGTTGTTGAGAAATTTAGGTTGCTTAGAGGAAGATATTGTCCGTGTATATATTGCTGAAGTTGTAAGTTCTGGATGTTTTTATTAACAGTTCATTCCATAGAGCTGTAGAAACTAGAAAGTGAATTCATGATGAATTTCTATATCAGGTCCTTGCTTTAGAATATTTGCATTCTGAGGGTGTTGTTCACCGTGATTTGAAGCCGGATAATTTATTAATAGCGCATGATGGTCATATAAAGGTATATTTTCCACTGTAAGAATTCTTCTGCCATCTTTCGGAATCTTGTGGCTAACATTATTTGTCCTTTAGAAAATGTCTTATGTCCTGATTTTTGAGGCTTACAAGTTGTAGCATTTGCACGTATGAGAGACTTTTAATTTAAAACCTATGGTTTCTTTCTTTTATCCGGGCAGTTGACAGATTTCGGGCTCTCTAAAGTTGGTCTCATCAACAGCACAGTCACGGATGATCTGGCTGGTCCTGCTAAAAGTGGGACGTCTCTGCTTGATGAGGAGGAATCACGATCAGCGGCATCTGAGGATCAGCTTGAAAGACGCAAGAAACGGTCTGCTGTGGGTACTCCTGACTACTTAGCGCCAGAAATTCTTTTAGGGACAGGCCATGGTGCGTACACATGTCAAGATTGTTTGTTTAGTGAAATCATTATTACTGGGCTGTGATTGGTAATTTGAGTAGAAAATATATACAAATTAATGTGTGCTTTACTAATCTGGTGTAAGTAGAAGGGGTTTATGCTAAGTATTCTGGACCACGGACTTTCATAATATTCTTTACAATAGTTTTCATATAGTTATGTATCATTTATCACCTGCCAAGACTGCACAGCATAATATATACTTGCATTATCATTCAGGTGCAACTGCGGATTGGTGGTCTGTTGGCATCATTTTATTTGAACTCATTGTGGGAATTCCACCCTTCAATGCTGAACATCCTCAGGTCAGAGACTAAATAATCATGCTTTGTTTTTTTGTTTATACTCTGATATAGGACCAGATGTTTTCTCAAAATCTTAGAATCTAAAAATTTCATACTTGGACAGGTCTTCAAAAATGTTGTGTTTTTAGTTTTTTTTTTTTTTTTTTTGCTTTTTTTTTTTGGTATTGGCTTCATAACTCCTGTAAACTTTCATTTGAGATAAGTACATATGATTCTACAGAGAGCACTGTGCGTCTACTTTCAGTTTCCAACATCTGATGTGTATTTTCTTTGGTTTGTTCTAGCAAATATTTGACAATATTCTCAACCGTAAGATACCATGGCCTCATGTTCCAGAAGAAATAAGTGCTGAAGCCCATGATATTATAGACCGGTAAGAGATATTTTCGATGCTATCATCCAATCGACTCTTAATTCCACAGAGAAAAAGACAGGTTATTGTCTGTTAACATCATGTCATCTTCTTTTTCTAGATTTTTAACAGAAGATCCTCATCTGAGGCTTGGAGCTAGAGGGGCGGCTGAGGTAATACTGGATATCTTTTTCCGTGATGACAGATGACTAGTTCCAATTTATTGTAAACTGTAATTGGAAATTTCATGACGCAGGTCAAGAAGCATAGCTTCTTTAAAGACATCAACTGGGACACACTAGCAAGGCAAAAGGTGCATTTATTTAGATTATTCTGTTAAAGATATAAGCTTTGCTACTTGGTGCCTTCTTAAAGTTTAACACTAGTTTTCTTTAGGCTGCATTTGTTCCATCTTCAGAGAGTGCAGTTGACACAAGTTACTTCAGAAGTCGCTACACGTGGAACACATCGGATGAGCAATTTTTCCCAAGCGGCCAGGTTGAAGATTATAGTGATGCTGATAGCTTAAGTGGCAGCAGTGGTTGCTTGAGCAATCATCATGAAGAAGGGGAGGTTAACATCTACTAACTCACTCGTTGAACTGTACCTCCTTAGAATATAGTTGGAAAACACTATCCTTAATGTTCTCTGGATGTACAATTTCCTTGGCTGAACTGGATCAATGTTGTTACACAGGCTGAAGAATGCGAAGGACATGCAGAGTTTGAGTCTGGCATACCTGTAGATTACTCTTTCAGTAATTTCTCGTTTAAGGTACTACTAACTCATGAATGACCTGTTGATCCAATGTTGTCCAAAATCCAAATTTCATTTTTTGGATTGAAGTCTATGTGTAGGTTTGTAGCAACAGATAATAATGTAGCATAAGTTATAGCTCGAAAGAGTAGGACACATGTGAAGTGTACTGGGCTGTAGGTAGATGTCAAAGTCACATGTAACAACATAGCGACTAATTAATAGTCTTTGAACTTGTGGGTTCTTCTTTGAGAGAACTCAAAAACTGACGTGTCTTTGTTCTATCAAGTGATTAGCTTGTATCATATTGTGTGAATGGGTGAGTATTACAAGCACAATTGTGTAGCACTGAGTTTATCTCCTCTACGGTTTTGCAGAACCTCTCTCAGTTGGCGTCTATCAACTACGATCTTCTATCGAAAGGCTGGAAAGATGAGCCACAACCAATTCCGCATCACAAGTAATTATCCATCTTTTGGATGGTTTTTTTCTCGACGGCTATGGTGTAATGTGAGTCAGTGTAATGAGTCCTCAGCCATTACCGGCGTTATTTGTATACTCTGTAAATGTAAGTGGTTCGTTTCTGTTGATTTTGTCTTTGTTCATCACCAAATCAATCTTATAAGTTCCTTTTGCAGTGAATTTTAAACCTGCTCAGTGGTTGTATCTGCAGAGACAGGGAGAGAAAAAAGAAAAGAAAGTGGAGACAACGTTTACTGAAACATGATTGGGACGCAAACGTGATATTCACAAGGACATGAGAGTGATAAGGTAGCGTTTGCGTTTTGAGTAACCAGCGGATGATCGGTCTATGTAAAGGATAAGAGAGCTCACTTAACCTTATTAATGATTTAAAATACCATTTAAGACATAATATCAACAATTTAAGAATTGTTCATTTGTCTTGAGCAATTTGCACCTAAAACATGTCAAACACATGTGTTGGAATTAACCATATTATCATGTAACCTATGAACAAATATGATATGTACTTAAAAGATATGGTTCGGATTGCCAGAAACGGACGTGATTCTATGAATGTGATGACAGTAAAACCTATTTAAATCCATAGATCACCAATGGAAAGCTTTTTATTTTTTTAGTTGGTCGACAAAACCGATCAAGTGGGTTGTGCCGTATTGATTTTATTAGTTTATTTACCATATAAGATATGTTTACAAATGCACTAAGGTACTAACAATGTACTCCTCACTTTTCCAAAACTTGGGAAAAAATTTTATAAATACTAAATTCACGAAGTAAATGCGTTACCAAATACTAAATTTTCTGAGTGGAGGATAGTCAGTAAACATTAAATATCACACTCACAATAAATACTAATTAAATATCGCAAATATAGTCAAAAGTTGATTTTGACTTTTTCACAATAGCAAGTCACGCAGTTCAATGCATGAGACTAGGACTACATAACACGTAGCGAGCATTACACTGTTCCACACCTAAAATATCACCACCTTTAAAATTAGTCTTTTATTTATTTAAAAATTCGTAAGTAGGTCACATTTCGAAGTTAGTTATCTTGTTACAAAAATAAATATTAATCACGAAATCTTATCTACTACACCGAGTCACCGAACTCCGAAGCGACATAAAACAAAACAAAATTAATTTTGTTTTTTTAACCCTAAGAATACCTTAGGATTATTTAATTATTCGAAATAAAAACACAAAATGTAACAATACACCCTAATAAAAATTATTAAAAAGAGGTAGCAAATTAAAAAATAAACCGGAAAAAATCAAATGATAAAAAAAAAAGGTGACATTAGCCGAGGATTGTGGTTTCAGCTATCATAGAAGTAACAACATAAGGATCCATGTTAGAAGCTGGTCTTCGATCCTCAAAGTAACCTTTACCTTCCTTTTCAGTGTCACGTCCCACTCTAACCGAAGCTCCACGATTCGCAACTCCCCAACAAAATGTATTAATATCTGCTGTTTCATGCTTCCCTGTGAGACGACGTTCATTACCTTCACCATAAGCAGATATGTGTTCTTTATGTTTAATTTGAAGCTTCGCTATTGCTTCTTTTATCACATCTAATCCTCCATTGTTTCTCATTGACTTTGTACTGTAGTTACAATGAGCTCCAGCTCCGTTCCAGTCACCCTAATAAACCCATTACAAAACAATAAATATGGTAACTGAAAATGATGTGTTCAAAGAGTAGTAAGAAACTAACCGGGACTGGTTTTGGATCGAAGCTGACGATTACACCAGAGATCTCAGCGATCCTCTGTCATAAGAGAAGATGAGATTATAAAACTTTGAAGCTTTGTATTGGCATATGGGTTTAAGTAGATTAACTACCTCGAGAAGGTAACGAGCAACCCAAACTTGATCACCAGAACTAATACCTTCAACAGGACCGACTTGAAACTCCCATTGACCAGGCATGACTTCTCCATTAACACCAGAGATGCTAATACCTGCATAAAGACAAGCCTTGTAGTGTGCATCAACAATGTCACGACCGATAGCTTTGTCTGCTCCCACACCACAGTAGTAAGGTCCCTGTTTAAGCCAAAAACAAACGCTTATCTTATATGATATGTCAAAATGAGTTATGAAAACATTAGGGTAAGTAGATGAGTTTACCTGAGGGCCAGGGAAGCCACCAACAGGCCAACCAATAGGCCAGTTCGTATCTTTTTGCATCAATGTGTATTCTTGCTCAATCCCATACCTTTGAAACCACACACACAGATATATGAATAAAACTAGTAACCCAAGACAAATACATAAGAAGAAGAAGAAGAAGATGATGAGTGTACCAAGGCTCCTCAGAGGAGACTTTAGAGTCACTGAAGATCTTAGCAGCTTTGTGTCTCTTGTTAGTCGGAATTGGATCACCAGCAGGTGTATAAGCATCACATATCACCTTCATATATAACAACAATAACTAAATTCATTCTTAAAATTCTAATTAAATCAAAATAAAAAAATTTACACTGATCTTATCAAAATAAACACTCACAAGAATGTTATTGCCTTTTCTGAATGGATCTTTGAATATTGCTTGAGGGCTTTAGATTCATTAACCAAAACAAAAATCAATATAATATGATTTTATTATTTATTTCATATATTTGAGATTTATACGTATATATATAGAAATAAATAAAAGGTGATCGGAAAGAGTATTACTATAGAATGACTTCACTGTCATCTCCAGAAGCTTGACCAGTGCTGGATCCATCGTAATTCCATTTAGGAAGCTTTAATGGATCAGTTACTGATCCTGGTAATGTCTGTAATACCATAAACAAATCAGATCAATCACAGTAACCAAAAAAAAAAGGATTAATATTATTATTATTATTATATCTATTAATTACTCTGGCTTTGCTTCTTATATCCATTCCAGATCCACCGATCCTGTTCATTCAAAATTCATATGAGAAAGAAAAAAACTCATAATAGAGAAAAAAAACCTGAATCGTGTGAACAGCGAAACAATCTGTGAACTGAATCGTGTGTGTATTGATATTTTACAAAACGATGAAGAGAAGAGATCAATAAATAGATTAAAAAAACAGGTGAAGTATTTGATCGAAGTAAACGATGATAAATGAGACTGAACGTTGTGAGAGAGAAGGAGAGATCGAACCATATGTATTCAGCGATGATTTTCTTAGTGCAGTCGGAGAGGTTGAGGTTAACAAGATCTGAGAGCGGAGACATGACGGCCGTCGGAGAGCTTTCAGTGTTATAGAGAAGACGATCAATCAATAAAGTTACCTTCTCTACTGAGAGTGTTTATAGAGCTATTTTTCGTTTTATTTTTTAATCTTATATTTTCAAATAATTACGGTCAATACATGATTCTTCACATAATTACGGTAAAATTGGTAAATATTTATCTTTTCGAATTTTTAATATTTAATTAATAACAATATCGCCTAAATGTTCTTTATTCTGTTAGGATTTGCCTGATATTATATTTGATTTAATAATATGAGTTTTTGTAATGTGTAAATAAATTGTGTAAAAGTTTATATACAGTTCATGAAACATAAAGTTTACATCCAAAACGGAACTGATTCTTCTCATATAATGGGCTAATTATACAAGAAACTTATTGGGCTATTATATTATGGGCCGAACCTAGTTATTCACCTAAATTACAATTATGCTTTAATCATAAATCGAATTATTGATGATTTTAAAAGAATAACTTTAATTTATGAATAACAAACTTTTTTCTGGATATATTTCTTTTTTAAATATACAAATTTTAAGAGGTGTTGTTACTATGAATAGTATTATTACTTTATAATAAACTAAAAATGGTTTGTAATATAGTTGACTAACTTATATAACATTAAGAATATACCCATAAAGGGAAAATATAATACATTAATATGATATTTTGATGGTATAAGCTATACCTATGTTAAACTAAGAATTCTTAAATGTAAATTACAAAATTACAAAGAATCCAAATTCATTAGTCTCTGTTCTTCAAACATCAGAATGAAGAAGCTGTTTAGAAGTAACCCATTTATGCAAAACCTCACCATAAACATTGTAATAAACAATCTCAGCATCTGTGTGAGTGAATCTTGCCGACATGAACCCTTGACCATCGTAATAGAATTTAACAGACTTAGGATTATTAGTAACTGGGTTCACATCTCCTCTCCATGCTTTGGAACCAGCACCACTAGTTAAAAACTGAATAGGACTGTCTTCATCACTTATATGTTGAAGACAATGATCATGTCCGTTCATGTAGAGATCAACACTGTTTTCTTTAAGTATAGGAAGAAGCTCTTCATTAAGCTCTATAGTGTTTCCATGGTGTCCAATGCTTCTCATAGCATGATGACCAACTACAATCTTCCACCTTGCTTTAGAGCTTTTTAATGAAACTTGGAGATCACGAAGAAGTGATTTAACATAAGAGTTACGAGATGGAACAGCACGCCAATCGTAAGTGTGACCATCTTCTTCTGTGTAGTATTCTTTAACGAAGGGAGTTGTGTCAACAAAGAACAACTCAACTAACTCTGCGTCGACGATGAATGATCGGAGACAGATCCAACGGCTGTCAAGTTCTCGGAGAACAGAACTCAGCTGAGCTTCTGCGTCACCTCTATAGTCATGGTTTCCCAACACTGCATGATTATTAAAGTAAAGTAAAAAAGTAAAAAAAGTAAAAAGTGAATAAAAATGAGTAAAAGTTAAAAAATTACCACTGTACCACTGTTTCTGAAGACTTGGAGCAGTGTAAATATTAGAAAAAGATTGAACAAAGTTTGGATCATGTTCACTAAACAATCCATTGTCGTAGAAGTTATCTCCAGTTGAAACAACGAAATCTAAACCTATCTTGTCTCCAACTTTTCCCATCTGTAATAAATTAAATAATAAATTAAATATTACGTGAAGAACTAGGAACCGTTAATTTTGGTATATTATTAGAATATTCGAATATGATTTTGTGGGACCCAAACGAAACCTGATAAGCAACAACAGATTGATTAAAAGAGCCACGTCGACCCCAATCTCCGATAACTATAAAATTAACGGAACCGTCACTTTTCGCTGGCTCGATAAATTTCTTAAGCTCACCGTTTGATATGACGACGAAGGTGGTGAAGATATATAATAGCAAACACAGATTCGATGTAGCTGATCGACTAGAATCCATAATTGTTTATCACGGTTTAAGGCTTTAGTTGTATGGTTGAATATTTGGTTTTTGTTGTTTTTTTTTTCGTTTTTGTGTTTTTTTTTCTCTGTATGAAGGAGGAAGAAGAAGATCCTTTTTAAACAGAAAAATATTAAAGGTACAAAATAACGAAAGACAACAAAATTGTGCGGTTAGAGATGCTTTAGGATATTCCAACCAGTAGTCGTATCTTTTTTTGTCTGTGGTAAATACAACTCTAAAATAATAAAAATATATATATGTAAAACCCTAAGTTTAGATTTTGAGTTTTTAGTAATTATAAATAACAAAATTGTGGGGTTTTTTGAAGTTATTTTATGTAATGTTATAATAGCCAACTAGGTTATGACCCGCGATACATCGCGGAAAAATC
>KE157563.1:63177-86691 GCA_000411055.1 Leavenworthia alabamica
TTTAAAGGTTATAATATTTAGCATACTGTAGAAATAATAAGTAGTAGATTTGTTAATTTAATTATTTTTATTATTATTAGATAATAAGTAAATTAGGGGAACTCTTGTATGTTCAATCATTATTGGGTTTAAATTTTTTAATTTTTGTAGAACAAAATGATTGATGTCAAGAGAAGGTGTTGGTATACCACATACTTCAGTTTCAGACATATTCTAACAGCGGACAAAGCCGCTATAAACCTCTCATACGCGCCTACAAGTAGCTTAACATTTTAGTGTAATTGTATATACCTTTCAATAATATAAGTTACTTACTTCCAGTAACTGTAAACATTCTAGTTCGTATGACACTCAATGTACGAAATAAACTTGGATTCATCGACGGTACAATTCCTAAACCTTTTGATAATCATCGTGAGTCTGGTTCATGGTCTCGTTGTAACGATATGGTAGCAACTTGGTTAATGAACTCAGTTTCTAAGAAGATAGGGCAGAGTTTATTGTTTATCTCAACAGCTGAGGGAATTTGGAACAATCTAATGGCAAGATTTAAGCAAGATGATGCACCTCGTGTGTATGAGATAGAACAACGACTTAGTACGATTCATCAAGACACAATGGATATAAGCACCTATTATACTGAATTAGTTACATTGTGGGAAGAATATAGGAATTATGTTGATCTACCAGTGTGTACATGCGGAAAATGTGAATGTACAGCTGCCTTGTTATGGGAAAAGTTACAGCAAAGGAGTAGAGTTACAAAGTTTCTAATGGGTTTGAATGAGTCTTATGAAGCCACTCGTAGACACATATTGATGTTAAAGTCAATACCTTCTATTGAAGATGTTTTTAATATGGTGACACAAGATGAAAGACAAAAGTATATCAAACCAATATCAAAGTCCGAGAATGTTGTTTTTCAGGCATCAGAATCACTACAATCTTCTTATAATAATCATTCTGATAATATGACTTGTGTAGTTCAGAATTATCGACCTCGACCTCGACCAGTTTGTACTCACTGTGGACAAACAGGTCATGTTATTCAGAAATGCTTCAAACTACATGGTTATCCACCGGGATATATTCATGGATATAAGAGTAATCCTAATTATCAGTCATCTACTGGATATAATCCAAATTACAGACCTAGTTCATCTCTTAACAAACCAAGAGGACAGTTTCCCACATCAAATCAAGTGCAACAATCTCAGTCTACTCATGATGTGGCAAATATTATGTCTGATTCATCTGCATCTTCATCAACAAGTGGTTCTTTTCCTTACTTGCTAGCTCCAGCTACAACAGCTATAAATCTTGATCTTAGTGAGATGAATGCAGCACAAGTACAATCTTTGATACAACAACTCAGTGCTCAAGTTAGAGTTTCAGAGCCCTTGGTTACTCCATCTACTTCAACAGTCACTGAAAATGGTGCTATGGCTGCTCAATCCACATCGGGTAATGTTTCTCTTCCAGATTCTTTTCACTCAAATTTAATCCTCTTTCCACATAACCAATTAGCCTTTCAAAATCGATGTCTTTCTTCATTATATAACCATATACCTAATGGCTATTGGATAATTGACAGTGGTGCTACTAGTCATGTTTGTTCAGATTTGGCAATGTTTAGGGACACAACATCAATCTCTGGGGTCACGGTCTCACTTCCAGATGACACTAGAGTTCCAATTACACACTGGAAACATTCATATCACAGATAGATTAGTCTTGCATGATGTCCTATATGTCCCATCTTTTAAGTTCAACTTGATTTCCATTAGTAGCTTATTGAAGTCCAATAACTGTTCAGCTCATTTTTATCATGATTCATGTGTGATTCAGGGGTCTACTCCGGACTCGATGATTGGTAAAGGCATATTGCTACATAATCTCTACATTTTACAGAATCATATTCCATCATCTACTGTGCAATTCTCTGGCTCCTTGATGGTAGATGGACATCTATGGCATCAACGCCTAGGACATCCATCTTCTGCCAAGTTACAGCATATAACGGGTATTTCATCCACAACAAAAATTAGTTCTTATGATTCATCTCTTTGTCATGTATGTCCTTTAGCAAAACAAAAAAGATTGTCATTTGAGTCAAATAATCACTTGTCAGAATTTCCTTTTCAATTAGTTCATTTAGATGTTTGGGGTCCTTTTTCTCAAGAGTATGTTGAAGGTTTTAGATATTTTCTCACAATTGTTGATGACTGTACTCGTGTGACATGGATATATTTGTTGAGAAATAAATTTGAAGTTGTTAAGAAATTTCCTGAATTCATTCAACATGTTAAAACTCAATATAATGCTGTTATCAAAACTATTAGGACAGATAATGCTCTAGAGTTAGCTTTTACAGAGTTAGTTAGAACACATGGCATGTTACATCAGTTTTCATGTGCTTATACTCCACAACATAATTCAGTTGTGGAGAGAAAGCATAAACCCTTGTTAAATGTGGCACGGACATTGTTATTTCAGTCAAATGTTCCTATTGCATATTGGAGTGATTGTATACAGACTGCAGTCTTCTTAATAAATAGAACACCATCAATATTGCTTTCTAAAAAGACACCATATGAATTATTAACTCAGAAAACACCAGATTACTCATCACTTAGAAGCTTTGGATGTTTATGTTATGTCTCTACTTTGCATAAAGATAGAAATAAATTTAGTCCAAGAACTAATAAATGTGTTTTCTTAGGATATGCATCTGGTTATAAAGGATATAAGGTGTTAAATTTAGACACAAACATTATCTCAATTTCTAGAAATATAATATTTCATGAACATGTTTTTCCTTTTCTTGATCATCCTCTTCATTCATCATCAACTGATTTTTTTAATAATCACATATTGCCATTATCTACACCTGTTGTAATTGATGATCATCATATGCATACTCAACCATCTAGTTCTCAATCCCCTGCACATAATACACATTTATCAGAGGCATCAACATCACATGCATCTCCATCTCGCATATTAGAAACATCAATATCATCTACATTACCATCCGATAGTCTAGAAGCATCAACATCTCATACACAACCTAGTGTCATCCCACCTATACAGACTGTTTCAACAGAAGGAGATGAAGTTCCCTTACCTATTTCTAGACCAAAACGACATACAAAAGTACCAGGTTACTTTTCTAACTATCATTGTTCTTTTGCCTCTTTTTCTACTCAGCAATCTTTTAATCACAATGTTGATCATACAACTCCTTATCCTTTTTCATCTGTTCATTCACTAGACAACCTAAACACTACATATCTTTCATACATCTTAGCCTTCTCACAAGAAACTGAACCTAAAACTTTTAAGCAAGCTATAGCATCTAAGAAGTGGACTAATGCATGTAATGAAGAACTTGGGGCTATGGAACTCAATAAAACTTGGAGTGTGGTTTCTTTACCCCCAGGAAAAAATGTTGTGGGGTGTAAATGGGTATTTACAATCAAATACAAAGCTGATGGCACAGTAGAACGCTATAAGGCACGTTTAGTGGATAAAGGCTTTACACAACAAGAGGGAGTTGATTATTTTGATACGTTTTCTCCTGTTGCCAAACTAGCTAGTGTGAAACTAATGCTTGGTCTTGCAGCAAATAAAGGGTGGAGTCTTTGTCAATTGGATGTAACTAATGCTTTTCTTCATAGTGATTTAGATGAGGAGATCTACATGAGTTTACCTCAAGGGTACACGCCTGAATCAGGTACTCTTCCACCTAATGCTGTTTGCAGACTTCACAAATCCATTTATGGATTGAAACAAGCTTCACGCCAGTGGTATAGATGTTTTACTGGTGTATTACTTGCTGATGGTTTTATGCAATCTCCTGTTGATAATACAATGTTTGTGAAGATTGATGGTTCTAGCTTTGTTGCTTTGTTGGTATATGTTGATGATCTTATGATAGCAAGTAATAGTAATGAAGCTGTTCAATCATTAAAGCAAGTTTTATCTCGTCATTTCAAGACCAAAGACCTTGGACCAACACGTTTTTTTTTGGGTCTTGAAATTGCGAGGAATACTGAAGGCATTTCAGTTTCACAAAGGAAGTATTGCTTAGATTTACTTGCAGATACATGTTTTCTTGGTTGTAAACCAAGGTCTATCCCTATGGACCCTAAGATAGTCTTGAGTAAGGATTCAGGAACTATACTTACTGATGGTACATGTTACAGAGAGATTATAGGCCGTTTGTTATATCTTATCATCACAAGACCATATATCACCTTTGCAGTACATAAACTAAGCCAGTACTTATCTGCTCCAACTGATCTTCATCTTCAGGCTGCTCATAATATTCTCAAGTATTTGAAGACAAATCCTGGCCAAGGTTTATTTTACTCTGCTAACACAGAATTATGTATCAATGGTTTTGCGGATGCAGATTGGGGAACATGTCCTGATACAAGGAGGTCGGTTACAGGTTTTTGTATTTTTCTGGGCACATCACTTATCACATGGAAATCTAAAAAACAAAACACTGTTAGTAGAAGCAGCACTGAAGCAGAATATAGAAGCATGGCACGCGCCACAGATGAAATGTTATGGTTGAATCAGTTGCTGCAGGATTTACATGTGCAGGTTACTTCTCAAGCAAAACTGTTATGTGATAACAAATATGCAATGCACATTGCTAATAACCCTGTCTTCTATGAGAGGACTAAACATGTGGAAATAGATTGTTATACTACCAGAGATCAAGTGAAGAGTGGATTTCTCAAAGTGCTTCATGTTTCAACACATAATCAGCTTGCTGATATTCTCACAAAGCCATTGCATCCTGGTCCATTTCACTCTTTACTTGGACGTATGTCAATATCAAGCCTCTTCTCACCTGATTCTGATTCACCAAATGAGGTTTGAGGGGGGTGTATTAGTATATAGAGAATTAGTTAGCTTAAGTTTCCTTTAGCTTAGCTACTATACTCTTTAGTATTTAAACTCTGTAACATTCGTTCATTAAATACAATTAATAAAAAACAGAGTTTTAAGTCTCTCTCTCTCTCAACAAGTTAATACTTCATGTCGTTAAAACTATTGTTTATTGGTCTAGTCAATACGTAACTGGTTGCTTTGGTCCTCGACAACTTCCGAGTTTTGTTCGACAATTGTGATTTGACAGGTTTGATCGGGTCTGACTTAGCTTGGATAAAATTTGTCTATAAGATTGGGACCGGACGTTCAAGTGCAGGAAACTATTACTCTTGCTTGTATCTATTCTCTCATATGCTATATAGGCTTTGATTGGTAACACCTGTATTAAAGCATTAGCTCTAAGGAGCATTAGCATTATAAAGCTGAAGCTGTATGTTTTTATTACTGTATGTATTTAACTGACTGGTAAAGCTGTAACTAATTAATATATAAAATTATTACTATATCATTATAATAGTGTAATTCATATTTAAATTATCTATTATATATGTAACTTATTTATATATACATAATTTATATAATAATAATTGTATAATTATATGTTAATTCTTATGTTTAGTTATATTTATTAAACTTNATTATATTTATTAAATTATTATTTTAAAATAATACTATAACTAAATTATTTATAGAGAATTAAAATAAATAATATATAAATTTTAATAGATATATATAGATATTATCTAACTAATCAAATTAGTTATATAAATTTTTTGTTTAATAATTTAAAGCTTAAAGCTTAGAAAATGCTCCATCTTAAAACATAGAGTAAAAAGCATTAGCATAGCATTTAGAAAAGCATTAAGCTCATTTTTATGCTATATTGTTTACAAGTGATTGGTTTTAAAAAAACTTAATGCTCCTCTAAAGTCACTACCAATCAAGACCATAAACAAGAGCTCGGAAGAGACTAATACTAAGCGTGTGATCTACAAGAGGTATGATGTTCGGTAGTTATATGATGCTGAAATCCGAAGAGACTAATACGCTCTACATGTAATGGGCTGGGCTTACATAACACTTGTTACATAAACTAATATTTTGGGCCCAACGGTAAAGAGCGGCAAAGGAATGAAAACATGTCTCATGTTCTATAAAACCCAGTTTGAGAGTTAAGTACAGATGATGCTGCAAAAGTTATGATCTTCGTCTCTCGCCTTCGACATGGAGCCAGAGAAAATCGCTTTGTATCCTTCTCTAAACCCTTCTCTTTCTCATCTGCTTCCGTATTGAAAACTGAAGATGTTGAAGCTCAAACATCCTGCGAAGGAGAAGACGATGCAATAGAAGCAGAAGATCGTCGACGTAATGTAACCGATAGAGCTTATTGGAGAAGACGAATACATAGTCTCTGCTACACACAGAGGAATCCAAACGAAGCTCTTCGGATACTTGACGGACTTTGTCTTCGTGGATATCGTCCTGATTCGCTTAACCTGAGCAGTGTGATCCACGCTCTTTGTGACGCTGGACGATTTAACGAAGCTCGCCGTCGGTTTCTACTCTTCGTCGCTTCAGGTTTTATCCCTGATGAGCGAACTTGTAACGTTATCATCGCGAGATTGCTAGATTCAGGATCTCCTGTGACTACGTTGGTGGTTATTCATCGTTTGATCGGTTTAAAGAAGGAGTTCGTGCCATCGTTGACGAATTACAACCGTTTGATCAATCAGCTGTGTTTGAATCATAGGGTGATCGATGCGCATAAGCTTGTCTTCGATATGAAGAACAGAGGACATATTCCGAATGTTGTCACTTACACCACTCTAATCGGTGGTTACTGTAACATTCGAGAACTCGAAGTTGCTCATAAAGTGTTCGACGAAATGCGTTCGTGTGGCATACAGCCTAACTCTCTTACACTGAGTGTTCTTATCGGTGGCTTTTTGAAAATGAGAGATGTTGAAACAGGAAGGAAGATTATGAAGGAACTCTGGGAATACATGAAGAGTGAGACTGATGTATCAATAAAAACAGCAGCTTTTGCGAATCTCATTGATTCTATGTGTAGGGAAGGGTATTTCAATGATATTTTCGAGATTGCAGAGAACATGCCACAATGTGAGTCCGTGAACGTTGAATTTGCTTACGGCCATATGATAGATTCCTTGTGCCGATACAGGAGAAACCATGGAGCTGCGAGGATTGTTTATATAATGAAGAGTCAAGGGTTAAAACCGAGAATAACATCTTACAATGCTATCATTCATGGTTTGTGCAAGGATGGTGGGTGTATGAGGGCTTATCAGTTATTAGAAGAGGGATCCGAATTTGACTTTTTTCCATCTGAGTATACTTATAAGCTCCTAGTGGAGAGTCTATGCAAGGAAATGGACACAGTTAAAGCGAGAAATGTTCTACAGTTGATGTTGAAGAAAGAAGGAATAGATAGAACTAGAATCTATAATATATATATAAGATCTCTCTGTGTGATGGATAACCCAAGTGAGATCCTGAACGTACTGGTCAGTATGCTTCAAGGAGACTGTAGGCCTGATGAGTATACACTTAACACAGTTATTAATGGATTTTGCAAGATGGGTAGGGTGGATGAGGCCATGAAAGTTCTTGGTGATATGCTTACAGGGAAGTTCTGTGCACCAGATGCTGTAACTTTAACTACTGTCATGTGTGGCTTGCTCACTCAAGGAAGAGCAGAAGAAGCTATTGATATGTTGAATCGGGTTATGCCAGAGAACGGGATTAAGCCAGGTGTTGTTACATACAACGCTGTTATACGCGGTTTATTCAAGCTTCATAAGGGAGATGAAGCTATGTCTGTGTTTGATCAGATGGAAAAGGCCGGTGTGACTTGGGATAATACTACATATGCTATTATCATTGATGGGCTGTGTATGAATGGTTTAGTGGATATGGCGAAAAGGTTATGGGACGATGTGATATGGCCATCAGGCAAACACGATGTGTATGTGTATGCAGCATTTCTGAAAGGGCTATGTCGGTCTGGTTATCCAAATGATGCTTGCCATTTCTTATACGACCTAGCGGATTCTGGAGCAGTTCCTAATGTTGTGTGCTATAACATTGTGATTGATGAGTATAGCAGAAGTGGATTGAAGAGAGAAGCGTACCAGATTTTGGAGGAGATGAGAAAGAACGGTCAGACTCCTGATGCTGTAACATGGCGGATACTCGATAAACTACATGATTTCAAGCCTCTAGCTGTGGAAGGAGAGAGTATTCTTCAACCTTAGAATCAACTATTTCAAACACAATATACTTCATGTTTAAACATAATATTTCTACAGCAACATCAATGGAGCCAGAAGAAACTAATCCTTCAGAAACATCCATCCAGACATCTATTGTATGATATACAGAGACAAATCATACATAATAATAATCTAAGATCTATGTCGGTCCACCACTTTGCTGATGACAAGCTTGTGACTCCCAGAAGAGTCTAACAGTAGAATAGATAAGAGATGGCTCAGCCATAGCACCATTACCATAGTCTCCACAAGCCAGTCTCTTCTTGATTGGAGGAATAAGTGTAATTCCCAGTTCATCAAGTGACAAAAGATGCCTTTCAGTAAAAGGATTGTTCCACATCAAAGTGTTCATAGATGGAGCAACGAACAATGGTTTGCTATAATCCCAAGCTCTAATAATACAAGTCAGAAGATTATCACAAAGCCCACCAGCAATCTATAAAAGTTATAAAAAAAAATTATGTTATGATTATGAACGTTTTCACAATTCAGACAATTGAAGCTTAAAAGTAACTTTACCTTGGCTAATGTGTTAGCAGACAAAGGAGCAATGACTAAAACATCAGCCCAACGTCTAAGCTCAATGTGAAGAACAGAATCACCGATCTTGTTCCAGCTTGACCATTCATCTTCATCACTGTACAAAGTCACTTCTTGTGGGAGTGAGAGTTTATCGATAAAATGCAGAGATGATTTCGTAACGACAGCTCTCACTTCTGCCCATTCAGTGAAACAATGGCAGAGATTGCCGAATTTGATAGTAGCTACGCTTCCACTTGCAGCTAATAGTACACGAGGCTTCCTAGGTATGGTATTGACTTCCATGTCTGTTTCTTTATTCTCCATGGCGGTTTAAATCTTCAGAGATCCAGTAGCAAGTGGTGATGGTTCGGTGAGGAACCCTAACTGGAATAATATCATCAATATGTTTTAGGGACGAGAGCGGAGATAATCATTACACATCACTTATTAGTTAGTACTTGGTCAAATGGGCCGTTGACTCGCTCTTTTGGCCCAAGTTGTTGTATGCACTTATTTATATTTTTGTAATAGCCCATCTGCATTTGTCCAACCTCAAATTATTTTTATTTGAAATAAAATTATTAATTTTATTTTATTTGGGATAAATCTAATAATATACTATTAATAAAACTAATAATATACTATAAAATAATATATTAATAGGAAGCAGTATTATAAATTAAACTTTTAACAATTTAAAAAATTTATGGAAAGAGCGGTAAAAAGTTATAAATATTACTTCCATACACTTATACTTTTCAAGTTTCTATATAAATTTATTAATTGTTTTTTGATTGTATAGTTAAAAAGCTATTTTCAAACTGAAATTTTTGATAACTTTTATGCATAATTTACTACTTATTATTTAAGCAATTATAACAGAAAATTAACCTTATTAGAAATGTTATTTAGAGATTTTAGCAGTCTATATTAGTTATAATGTTATGTTATTTGTATATATTTATTTATAAATTTATTTATTCTAATTAAAATGTTTGATCATATGTGGTATTTTAAAAATTATAACTTCACCTTCCTAAAAATTTGTAAAATATAATCATTATAGTTTATTAATTTATATTATTTGGATATATAATTATATTATCCAAAAAATATATATTATTTACAATATAATATTTAATATCAATATATTTTCGCACGCAGTAAAACGCGTGTGTTATAATATAGTAATTATTTTATATCGATGGAAAAAGAGATATTTGAATTAGATTATAATTTTAATGATTTTAGAAATAATTTCGAACGCCTTTTTTTCAAAAATTCCATATATTTTTAAAATGGCTTTTGAAACGGATGGAGTAAATTACATGGTCTGGTTTCTTAGTGACCTCTTAACATAATGAATGATCTTTAAATTGTCTAGTCAATTACTGTGTTAGTAAAACATGTTTACTGATCTACTAAATGCAAACTTGCACATTACTTGGATATTAATGCAAATTGTAAAACATAAAGGTTAAAAGTTTGGAAAAGTAATAATAGGAGGTTGTGTTTGTTAAAGTTACCCAGTTGCCACTATTCGAATTCATGGTTTTGCCCTTAATTAAGGTACAAACCCGAGAACAATGTACGGTAAATTCGTCATTTCAACAAGCAACACTCTCTTATCTGCGTGATTAATTAGGATCAGTCGTCTGTTCTTCGTCTGGTGACCTCGAATATCTCCTCATCGTCAGTGATTTTCTGGCGAAAGGTACTGACTCTTCTGTTCTCCGCCACCGCCGTTTTACTCCATCTTTTCGTCTGCAGAAATTTAGGTAACCATTTAGGTTTACGATGTGATTCTGCTTTTAAGCCTTTGAAATTCATTAGAATATGCTTCAGTTTCCACTGTCCAGTGTTTTGGAGAATGATTTGTCTCTGTGGAAATGTTTTGATTGCATCGTATTTATACATTTATCATAGATCGAAACATGCACTATGCATGCTCGTTGTTAGTGATCTTTGTGACTCTTTAATAATTTCTCTGTCTTTGTTTCCATATTTACAGTGTTTGTGTGGAGATATGGCAGATATGTACATTGACGAGATGGACTTTGCTGAGATTGAAGATGCTGGGAAGATCAACCTTTCTGAGCTAGGAGAAGGTTTTCTCCAGAGTTTCTGCAAACAAGCAGCAACATCCTTCTTTCAAGAGTATGGACTTATAAGCCATCAGCTCAACTCCTACAACTTCTTTGTTCAACATGGGCTTCAGAGTGTCTTTAACTCATTTGGTGAAATGATTGTGGAGCCGTCTTTCGATCCAACAAAGAACAAGGACCATGATTGGAGATATGCAAATGTCAAGTTCGGAAAAGTCACTCTTGAAAAGCCCACTTTATATACAGAAGACAAGGAGCTTGAGTTTCTCCCAAGGCATGCGAGGCTTCAGAACATGACATACTCAGCAAGTATGAAAGTAGATGTCCAAGTTGAGGTAATCAAACTAACAAATCTTTGTTGGAATGAAGTAAGCTTCTCTAGAATTCATGAATGAGTCCCCTTGCTTGATAAAAATTAGAAAGGCCAGTCAAATATCACTTTTTAGTTCAACATTTTGCAATGACAGCATACTGAATGTGTCTCTGTAGTAATTTATGGTATTAAATATAAAAGAAAAAAAAACATCTTGTGCTTTTTTTGATTTAGTTCTCCTACTTTCCCTCACATGATGCTTTAACTGCGTGTTTCATGCTTGTATGCAATGACTCTAATACTATCAATGATGATGTTTCTGTTTTGCTGTCCATGTATCTTATTCTTATTACAGGTTAGTTTATTGTCTAACTGTTTCTTCACCTTATAAATTGACTAGGTGTTCATAAAGAAAGCTGTTAAAAGTGACAAGTTCAAGACAGGGCAAGACGAGTATGTCGAGAAGACTATACTTGCTGTGAAAAAGCAGCAAATTCATATTGGCAAGTTACCTGTGATGGTGCAATCTGTCCTTTGCAATACGAAAGGAAAGGAATGCGAAAAGGTGGATTGTGCCTTTGACCAAGGTGGATATTTTGTGATAAAGGGGGCTGAGAAGGTTAGTTAAACCAGTTTGGGATCTTCTTGCACATCCACTGTTATGTGATTTCTATTTTGAACTATTGTAGTGTATAACTAAGTGGAATTTAGTTTTCTTTCTGTTTATACAATACCAAGCTGTTATTAAGGTTTCTAACGTGAATATATTGTGCGATTACAGGTTTTTATAGCTCAAGAACAGATGTGCACAAAGAGACTGTGGGTTTCTAAGTCACCATGGACAGTGTCCTTCAGGTCTGAAACTAAAAGAAATAGGTTCATTGTGCGTCTCGCTGAGAACCAGAAATCAGAAGACCATAAGAGAAGAGAGAAAGTATTAACAGTGTACTTCTTGTCGACTGAAATCCCAGTCTTGCTCATGTTCTTTGCGCTGGGTGTTTCGTCAGACCAAGAAGCGTTTGATCTAATTGCTTTCAATGGTGATGATGCTAGCGTTACCAATAGTCTCATAGCTTCTATCCACGAAGCTGATGCAGTTTGTGAAGCTTTTCGCTGTGGGAACAATGCTCTAGCATATGTTGAACAGCAGATAAAAGGCACCAAATTCCCGCCTGCTGAAAGTGTGGATGACTGCCTCCGCTTGTATTTGTTTCCATGGCTCCAAGGTTTAAGTCAGAAAGCACGTTTCCTGGGATATATGGTGAATTTCCTTCTGAGTGCATATGCTGGGAAGAGAAAGTGTGAGAATAGAGATGACTTTCGGAACAAGCGAATTGAATTAGCTGGAGAACTTTTAGAGAGGGAGATAAGGGTGCATCTGGCACATGCTAGAAGATCCATGACCAAGGCCATGCAGAGACACCTCACTGGCGATGGCGATTTGAAGCCTGTTGAGCATTATTTAGATGCTTCCATTATCACAAATGGGCTTAGTAGAGCCTTCTCCACTGGAGCATGGTCTCATCCTTTCAGGAAGATGGAAAGGGTGTCAGGTGTTGTTGCTAATTTGGGTCGTGCAAATCCATTGCAGACTCTGATTGATCTGAGGAGAACGCGACAGCAAGTCCTATATACGGGCAAGGTTGGAGATGCTAGATATCCGTAAGTGAAATTTCCACCTCCTCTGATTTCTGTTAAGTAATTTTACTATGCTGTATGGTCTGCATTTACTCAATTTTACATGTTATGTCTACAGCTTGCTTTACGGATGTTTGTATTAACTTATTTCATTTAGTATACTAATTTTGCATAGATGATACCGCTATTACGTAATTCTGATACTTTATTTCTTCGCTCTTTGTCCCTTACTCTATCTGGTGATGTTTTCCTGATGAGACGTTGAAATTATCCATTTTGGTTGCTTTTTAATGTGAGCAGTTAGACAATTGAATTGTGTTGGGAGACTAAACTATATCTGCACTGTTTCTAATGTTGGCCACAGGCATCCCTCTCACTGGGGCAGAGTATGCTTATTGTCAACTCCAGATGGTGAAAATTGTGGTCTTGTGAAGAACATGTCTCTCCTTGGACTTGTTAGCACTCAAATTTTGGAGCCTGTGGTGGAAACGCTCTATGATTGTGGAATGGAAGACCTGGTGGACGATACAAGCACACCACTGTGCGGTAAACATAAAGTTCTCCTCAATGGAGACTGGGTGGGATTATGTCCAGATTCTGAATCCTTTGTTGCTGAGTTAAAAAGCAGGCGCCGCCAAAGTGAATTACCTCGTCAGGTATGTTCAGTTTCAACAAATATCCTGCTTTATATCTATGTTCTTCTGCTGCTTGATATTTTTCAGTGGATTTTTCTGTTTCACAAGTGTTTATGTCATATATGTATCACAATGTTCTTTGCAGATGGAAATCAAGCGAGATAAAGATGACAATGAGGTGAGGATTTTCACTGACGCCGGTAGACTTCTCCGACCTCTCTTGGTTGTGGAAAATCTCCACAAGTTGAAACAAGATAAACCAACAACACAAACCCCTTTCGAGAAGCTTCTTGACCAAGGAATTCTCGAGCTAATCGGGATTGAGGAAGAAGAAGATTGTAACACTGCATGGGGAATCAGACAACTTCTGAAAGAACCAAATAATTACACACATTGTGAATTGGACATGTCCTTCCTATTGGGTGTGAGCTGTGCAATTATCCCATTTGCAAATCACGATCATGGTAGGAGAGTCCTCTACCAGTCCCAGAAGCATTGCCAACAAGCAATTGGGTTTTCCTCAACAAATCCTAACATCCGCTGTGACACGCTGTCCCAACAGCTGTTCTATCCCCAGAAGCCACTTTTCAAGACATTGGCATCAGAATGTCTTCAAAAAGACGTGTTATTCAACGGCCAGAATGCAATTGTTGCTGTGAATGTTCATCTCGGGTACAACCAAGAGGATTCCATTGTGATGAACAAGGCTTCATTGGAACGTGGTATGTTCCGTTCAGAGCAGATAAGGAGCTACAAAACAGAGGTTGATAGCAAAGACTCTGAGAAGAGGAAGAGGATGGATGAGATTGTTCAGTTTGGAAAAACCCACAGCAGAATCGGCAGAGTAGACAGCCTTGATGATGATGGGTTTCCTTTCATTGGTGCTAATATGCACAGTGGTGATATTGTCATTGGCAAGTTTACCGAGTCTGGTACTGATCACAGTGTAAAGCTCAAGCACAGTGAGAAAGGGATTGTACAAAAAGTGGTACTATCATCTAATGAAGATGGGAAGAATTTCGCTACGGTTTCTCTAAGACAGGTAAGTTCCAGATTATACTGAATCGAATTGTCTTTCGGATAATGCATTCCTATGATGAATCCAATGTTCCATTGATTGGCTTTTACTTCTTGCAGGTTCGTTCTCCATGCCTTGGCGATAAGTTTTCCAGTATGCATGGCCAGAAGGGTGTTTTAGGTTATTTAGAGGAACAGGAGAATTTTCCTTTTACCATCCAAGGCATTGTTCCTGATATAGTGATAAACCCACATGCTTTCCCTTCTAGACAAACACCAGGCCAACTCTTGGAAGCTGCTCTCTCCAAAGGAATAGCTTGTCCTATCCTAAAGAAAGAGGGCAGCTCCTCTGCATACACCAAGTTGACTCGTCATGCCACTCCTTTCTCCACTCCAAGTGTCGATGAAATCACAGACCAGCTTCACAGGTACTTTCTTCAGTGTCGTTATAACTGATATGCTAGAACTTATCGGCATTATTGAAGATGTTTGAACTTGGGTGATTCTAGAGTACTGATTCACTACCAATTTAATATTTGTTTGTTAGGGCTGGCTTTTCAAGATGGGGAAACGAAAGGGTCTACAATGGTAGATCAGGTGAGATGATGCGTTCACTCATATTCATGGGGCCAACTTTCTACCAGCGACTTATCCACATGTCAGAGGACAAAATCAAGTTCAGGAACACCGGACCAGTCCACCCGCTCACTCGGCAGCCAGTGGCAGACAGGAAGAGGTTTGGTGGGATAAAGTTTGGAGAAATGGAACGAGATTGCCTAATAGCTCACGGTGCAGCTGCCAATCTACATGAGCGTCTGTTCACTCTAAGTGACTCTTCGCAGATGCATATCTGCAGAAACTGTAAGAGTTATGCAAACGTGATTGAGAGGACTCCAAGCAGTGGAAGAAAGATCAGAGGACCGTACTGTAGAGTATGTGAATCTGCGGAAGATGTGGTTAGGGTTTATGTTCCTTATGGAGCTAAGCTTTTGTGTCAGGAGCTGTTCAGCATGGGCATCGCTCTCAACTTCGACACCAAGCTCTGTTGATTCCTCCGTTTTATATTTTATAGGTATGAAAGACTTGGACCATGCTATGTGTGGTCTGTTAGGCTTTGTTTCTGTCTACTGATTCTCTTCGATTTCATAATTGCATAAACTAGAAGTTACTGTCTGATGAAACGAGGTAGAAGCTGTCAAAAAGTACAAGTTTATGAGATCAGTTACTTATACTGACAATGTTTATCAAAAGACTTTAGTTATATGAATGTATCTATGGAATGATGAACCGACAAGAAGGAGATGAACCGCCTGGATATGTCAAGCCATAAAGTCAGGCCCACAGGTTAGTCTTAAGGTTTTGTTGGGCCGTAATTAAAAACAAATTTGTATATTTTTTTAATAACCATTTCATACAAAAAAAAATTAGATAACTTTTTTAAAATATTGGACATTTTTTTAAAATAGTTTAAATATTTATATTTGAGTCTATAACAAATACCAATTATGCTGGGCTAGGGCCGCATAGAGTTAGGGCAGTACTCCATCTCACTGCAGAAACCATCGCCATTAACATCTCTCATATGTTGTTTTTTTTTTTAGAAAGATCACCGATATTATCTTTTGATTTAACATGGTTAATAGTGATAATTCCACTTAAGATTTAACATGGTTAATAGTGATAATTCCACTTAAGATTAATTGTCTAACAATGTTATGTTTTCGTCTAATATGACATAATTTTCCATTGTACATAACACTTTATGCCCGTCCTATTGCAGCTAAACTATCGCAATGTATGCATATAGGTGTCAATGGTCTAGGCCAATATGGAATATAGATTCCATAGTAGAACGTGCGATACACATTTGTTTGGATGATTTCCAAAATACAACTCTTCCACCAATTGTGAAAACATATCCACTTGTGAACTTAGATTCGCTTGAACCCGTGATCCAGTTTGCATCACAATATTTTTCTATCAGAGGTGGATATTTTGTGTAATGTAAAACATTATTTTTGGTATATTGTAAATATCCCAAAACATGTTTCAGTGCCATCCAATGATTAGGACATGGATTGCTCGTGTATCGACTTAATTTGCTTTTTGCAAAAGCTATATCAGGTCGAGTGCAATTAATAATATACATCAAACTTTCTAGAACTCTCGCATAGTCTAGTTGAGATGTACTATTATTTTTATTCTTTGCAAGAACAATATTTGTATCAATTGGAGTCCTTGCATGCTTAAAATCCAAATATTTGAATTTTTCAAGCACTTTTTCAATGTAATAAAATTGAGATAAGCATATCTTTAAAGAGTTTTAATGATTTTAATTCCTAAGATTAAATCCGTAACTCCTAAATCTTTCATGTCAAATTTTGTAGAAAGCATACTTTTAGCAGCAATTATGTTTGAAATATCATCACTTATTATCAACATATCATCCACGTATAAACATACAATGACAATGTGATTATTAGTATTTTTAATATAAACACATTTATCACATTCATTAATCTTAAAACCATTTGACATCATTACATTGTCAAATTTAGCATGCCATTTTTTTGGTGCTTGTTTTAATCCATATAACGACTTAATAAGTCGACATACTTTATTTCCCTTTCCAGGAATTATAAACCCTTCAGATTGATTCATATAGAGTTCTTCCTCTAAATATCCATTTAAAAATGCAGTTTTAACATCTATTTGATGGATTATCAATTCACATACATCAACTAAACTAATTAACATCTGAATTGATGTAATTCTTGTCACTGGCGAATATGTGTCAAAATAGTCAAGACCTTATTGTTCTCGAAATCCTTTGACAACAAGTTTTGCTTTGTACTTATCAATAGATCCATCTTCTTTCATCTTCTTTGTAAAAATCCATTTATAATCTAATGATTTATTACCAGGAGGAAGATCAACCAACTCCCATGTATGGTTGCTCAATATGGATTCAATTTCACTACTAATAGTTTCTTTCCAATATTGAGATTCTGATGAAGACATAGCTTGTTTATAAGTTTGTGGTACATCTTCCAACATATATGTTAGGAAGTCTGGTCCAAATAAAGTAGAAGTTCTTTGACGTTTACTACGTCTAGGTTCTTCCTCATTTTATGTACTCTCTTGAGACACATCTCGAGCATTATCTGATTCAATTACCGTATTTTTATGAATATCTAGAATTTCAGATTTATGCACCAAAAATCTGTATGCTTTACTTTTTGAAACATAACCTATAAAAACACAATCAATCGTTTTAGGTCCTATTTTAAATCTTTTAGGAATAGGAATTTGGACCTTCGCTAGACACCCCCACACTTTGAAGTAATTAAAATTTGGTTTTTTTCCTTTCTATTTTTCATATAGAATATATTGTGTCTTTCTATGGGAAACACGATTGAGTATTTGAGTAGCTGTTAAAATAGCTTTACCCCACATATTTTTAGGTAAACCTGAACTTATCAACAGAACATTCATCATCATCTTTTAATGTTTGATTTTTTCTTTCCGCAATTCCATTAGATTGAGGTGTATATGGGGCGGTAGTTTGGTGAACAATTCCAAACTCTAAACATATTTTTTCGAATGGAAATACATATTCTCCGCCTCTATCACTTCTTATTGCTTTGATCTTTTTGTTAAGTTGCGTTTCAACTTTATTTTTGTATTGTTTAAATGCATTAATAGCTTCATTTTTACTATCTAGCAAGTAAACATAACAATATATTGTGCTATCATCAATAAAACTAATAAAATACTTTTTTTCCACCACGAGATGTAATTGACTTCATATCACAAATATCTGTGTGTATTAGATCTAAAGGTTCTTAATCTCTATCAATTGACTTGTAAGAATGTTTAAAATATTTAGATTACACACATATTTCACATTTTGATTTTTCATAATCAAATTTTGGCAATACTTCCAAATCGATCATTTTTCGCAAAAACTTGTAATTAATGTGTCATAATCTTGCATGTCATAGATGATTTGACACAAGTAAATAATCAAGAAGAATCTTTTTTATTATCATCAATTTTCAATACATTGAGTTTGAAAAGTCCCTCATTGAGGTAACATTTTTCGACATACATATCATTCTTACTTATTACAAGTTTATTGGAAACAAAAACTCATTTGAATCCATTCTTAATTAATAGTGAAGTCGACAGTAAATTCTTTCGAATCTTTAACATGAAAAACATTGGTGAAAATTACTATTTTTTCCGAAGTCATTTTAAGGGCGATTTTCCCACTCCCTTCAACTTTTACAGTTGCAGAATTTCGCTTGTAAATATATTCATTCTCTTTTGCCAAAACATATCCATTTGTTAGCACAAACATGGCGTGTGGCTCCAAAATCCATCCACCATTCTTTGGAATTTCCAACCAAGTTAAGTTCAGAGATCATGCCAATCGATTCAATATCTTCTACTCCGGAAGATATCTCCACAATATTAGCTTTATCTTGACATTTTTTCTTGGTCTTTGGTCCACGACCATCAACAACTCGATGTCCAACTTTTCCGCAATTATGGTAAGAACCCTTAATATTTTTCTTCTTAGAAGAATGATTATCATTTGAAGGATTCTTCCTTTTCTTGCCTTTGGATTGAACATTTTAAATAATGTTTGCTGCCACCATCGAACTATCTCCACGTGTTCTTTTCTCATCCATTTTGTTGACCTCTTCAATTCTTAGACGAACAATAAGGTCTTCAAGCGTCATTTATTTACGCTTGTGTTTCAAGTAGTTTTTAAAATTCCTCCATGAAGGTAGTAATTTTTCAATAAAAGCTGCTATTTGAAATGATTCATTAATTATCATACTTTCAACAAGAAGATTATGAACAATTACTTGAAGTTCTTGTACTTGAGACACAACTATTTTAGTGTCAACCATCTTGTATTCAAGAAATTTTGCAGTAACAAATTTCTTTAAACCAGCATCTTTAGCTTTATATTTCTTTTCGAGTGCGTCCCACAACTCTTTAGAAGTATTCATAGGACAATACACATTGTGCAAAGAATCTTCCAATGCACTTAATATGTAATTCTTGCATAGAAAATCAGAATGTTTCCATGCTTCAATTACCATAAATTGTTCTTTTTCTTCCACTCCTTCATCAGGATTAGGAATATCTTCTTTAATAAATCTTTGAAGACTCAAAGTGGTAAGATAAAAGAACATCTTTTGTTGCCATCTCTTGAAATCAACACCGTCAATTTTTTTGAATTTTTCAGCAGGTGTGGATGCAACACGAATGACAACATCAGGACCAGGAACTTCAGGTTCCATTTTTTTTTTCTCCTAAAACATAAAATTCAGGGAAAAGGTTTTAGTAAATTTTATTTTAAAAACCTTATTTGAAGTAAACAAACTTTTAATGTTTTTTTCAAATTTTTACAAGTTTGAGTAGAAATCCACAAAGGATTTAATCTCAATGAGTAGAAATCCACAAATGATTTAGTCTCAAATGTGAGTAGAAATTCACAAAAGATTTAGTCTCAAGGTGAGTATAAATCTAAAAGAGATTTAGTGACATAGAAAACAAATGTTTTAATCGTCAAAAATCGATTTAAAAACAAAATAAAAATAAATAATAGTTTCCTTAAGATTGTTGTTTCTCTGTTTCACAAAACCGAACTTTTATGCTATAAACTGTTGTTAATCTTGTAGACACCAAGATCACTCGATTCCGCCAAAGGAATCAAAAGTTACAAATAAAACAAGTTTCATAAATAGAATTATTAACAATAATTCCGTCTGAACTTTTAAAATCAGTATCTTTCAATATACGTATCTAAAAAATACGTTTTATATCTTGGTAGAAAGATATTTTTGATATCTACGTACAGACAGCAAATTCGTTCAATTTTGATACCGGAGTAAAGAGTTATGAACGAAACAAGTTAATCAACTCAATAAGTCCGAACCCACGGCAAACTGTGTTTCTTTAAGGAAACTATTTCCCGCTCGGTACGTACGATTTATGGAATATAACCTCCCGAATAGGACGGACTAATCTCTTCGGAACGGCGATACTTTCAAACTCCGAAGCCTTGTCGAACTCAAACTTTGGCTTCAATCACACTTAGAAAGAATAATAACTTTAAGAATAAATATTTTTGTTTCTCTCAAAGTAATACTTGGAAACACACATTGTTGAATGACTGAGGCAAGACCTCTATTTATAGTAAGACAGAGTGTGAATGAACTATTGTGATCATTCGAATTAGAGATTAAAAATCGCAACTGTTCGAAGAGTCATGTAGGTTTAACTTTAACCCATAAGACTGTTTGATCAAGACAATCCTACATTCTTATATAAACCCAACATCATCTGTATTGTTATTACTTTTCTTTTTTTGTCTGCAACAGTACATTTACAGAGGTTCGTTAAATAAAACAACCATGGTGTCCGAAATTTGTATCAGCAAACACCTTGCCGTTTTACCGAGCTGCAGTGATATTTCAAACAAAATCGTGACGTTTTAATGATATAACTGATTAGGTCTGGACAAAATATTCGTTAGATTCGGTATTTGATTCAATTTGAATCGAAAAATAAGAATATTCGTATTTTTTCGAAACAAATCAAATAGTAAAATCTAGTATTCATAAAAAATGAATCAAATATCATTTTTGCAATGACTATATATCATATATATAAATATATTAAAATATATAATTATAAATATATATGTATAAACTTAAAGTTTAATGATTATAATGATTTATTTCATGAATAAATTTTATAATCTCTATATTATCATAATATTCGAATATTCTAAAATATATTTTGTTTAAATATTTATTTAAAAAAAATGTTTTGTACATATTAAAAATTATGATTTAAAAAAATCAAAAGATAGATAAAAAACGAATCGAAGCAAATAATTCGCAAATAATACAAAAATTTCCGAATATTCGAATTTCTGAATATTCAGAAATTTTCAAATCGAAGCAACTCACATTATTAATTATTCGGCACAAACGAATCGAATCAGTAAGAAAACTCCAAATATTCGCTTAGTCTCTGTGCCTATAACAGATAATCATTAATCAATGGATCAACTTTTCCAATAGGTTTTGTATTCAGGAAATTAAAACAAAATTGCCAAAAATAGAGATTTTGAGGGACTAATACATGACAACTTAATCATGACAAAGCCTAATAAAACTGAAGAAATTAAAAAAAAAAAAACTAATCTTTCTTCTTCTTCCTCTTGTCCCTAGTAACGACCAATACCCCAGACTCTGACAACTCCATCAGTGTAACCACTGAACAATGTACTTCCATCTGCACTCCAGTTCAAGCTTGTGCAATAAATCACCTACATTCCCATTACACAATCCCATTATAAACATGATTCAATCTCTTCCTTAGCAATACATTGTCAAGAATCAAAGTATAGAGTTAAAACTAGTGAACTACTTAACACAGTCGAAATTAATATGAACAATAATGACATATACCTTCTTCTGGTTACCAATTCCAACACCACCATCACATTTCTCAGCTTCAGCCTTAAGATCAACCTTCAAATCCTCAACTACACTTTTGCTTTCAAGATCCCATATCTTAATACTATTCTCTGTAGCAGCACATAACCAGTATCTGTTAGGACTAAAACAAAGCGAGTGAATAATCGAACCAGCCTCTAAAGAGTATAGCTTCTTTCCCTCAGCCAAATCCCACAACAAGATTAAACCATCTTTACCACCACTGGCGCATAATGAACCATCAGGTGATACAGCAACTGTGTTGAGGTAACCAGAGTGTCCAACAAGTGAGTTCCTTAGCTTACAGTTCTGAAGATTCCAGACTTTTACAGTGTGATCCCAAGAAGCTGATACAATGGTTGGTATAAGTGTGTTTGGGCTAAACCTCACACAGCTAATCCAATCTTTGTGACCATCACCTTGCTCTGAGATTGTGTATTTGCATTCACCAAGTGTGTTCCATAGCTTGATCGTACGGTCACGAGATGCAGATACGATTTGACGGTTATCAACTGAGAATGCGACGGAGATTACATCTTTTGTGTGTCCAACGAATCTGCGTGTGGAGACGCCCGTAGCAAGGTCCCAGAGGCGAAGCTCACCGTCCCAGCTACCGGAAAGAGCAAATTGACCGTCGGATGAGAGAACAACATCTTCAACGAAGCCAGAGTGACCAGTGAGCCTACGTTGAGCAACACCGTAAGACTTCTCGTCCTTGGTGAGTTTCCAGAGGATGATGGATTTGTCACGCGACGCTGTGACGATGATATCGGAATTATCGATCGGTGTAGCGATGGCAGTGACCATATCGGTGTGTGCGCGCATTATTCCCTTCAATACGAGTCTCTCCTCCATGGTTTGAGGTTTGGGAGGAAGGTTTCTTCTTCTCACTCACGAAAATGGTGCAACAGAGCTAGAGAATTCGAAGTTGACTAAAATGAAAGTTATTTATAGTCTAGGGCTAAAAATGATGAAATTAGGGTTTTAAGTGGCTTCTGTTAAAAAAAATCCGGGTTTTCTATGGTTCTCTCCCTGTGCGATTTCAGGGTGATTTCCGGCGAAAATCCGGTGAAATATTGGTGAAGTTTTTTAATCCGATTTTGTTCACACAATCCAAACCTTTCACAAAATACGGTTTTTCTTCACCGATTGTTTTGTTTTATTCTGTAAATACGTCCGACGGTGTGTCGGGTTTGATGTCCGATGTCTGCTAGTTTTCGAACTAGTGGTCTGTCGGTTTATGTCCGGTGTTCCAGTAATCGTTTGATTATGGTTCTGCCGGTTATATTTCCGGTTGTTTTGCCGGCTCTTTAGTCCGACATGAGTTGTCGGTTCTAACTTGCTCCCGGAAAAAAATTGATCCAGATTCAACTTTGTTTCTGTTTTCTTTGTTTTTATTTTTATGCTTTTTCTGATTCTAGGAATTCGGCGTAATATTTCAACCTCCGCCTCCAGGGAAAGTCCTGGGCCAGTGGCGACGGTTGTGGTCGGAGGTGGTCGAACAACGACGAATGAGAAGAAGATGGAATAGATGATAAAAGTTAAAGGGAGCTGAAG
>KE157564.1:0-15751 GCA_000411055.1 Leavenworthia alabamica
CGATACCCGCGTGTCGACCTTCGGACAGACTATCGACACTCGATAGTCGACAACTCACTGCCGATAGACCGCGACTAGCAGACTACCGAGGAATCACCCACCCGACTTCAACTTCCGCGACATCTGATCGAAAACCTCGGCAGTCAGCCTCCCGGCCTGCACCACTGCGTTTCATTGTGTAATTCATTGTTCTCTGAGGATTCGATCCTATTATACTCCAAACGGTACATCGTACCCTTGCAGTATTTAGGTTTAAAACTTACTGTATTACTAAGATCGCTTGTATCCGATATGGTTCGTTTGAATTTGTATCTTCACTTTGAATTATAATATTTCATTCATATTTCTGGAATCTTTGATTCTTTGTTGATTCATTCTTAGCTTTGATTAGCTTTGATTGAAGTTTGTGAATTAGTTACTAGAGGAATACAATTCCTCTAACAAAGGTATCAGAGCCCTACTTCCTTGGATTGAGTATTAATGGAGGATTTGAGGCGTTATTATGCATCACAAAGCTATGAATCTGATGTTAAGGATGATAGATACGTTCCGACTTATGTGTGTTTACAATAGAATGGAAGAGATGATGATGGAAGAATGAGGAGAAACAATTTGAAACTGAGGCAAGACAACGCAAAGCCGCAACATTTGAATCTCTTCTAACAATGATGCAGAAGATGAGTGACGACATGAAGAGTGCATACAAGGTATTTGATACTGTAAATCTAGATGCATCTAAGGGTGAATTTGAGAATAGAGATAGAAATCTAGTAGACCTTCACGAGAAGGATGAAATTTCATTAGTGAGTAATGGAATCGAATTAGAGGTTGAAAGAGCTTGTGATGATCTTAAGATAGAACTGAAAAATGCTGATTCAGTTTCAGAAATAGATTTGAGAATTGTTAATCAAGTTATGGTGAAGAGTTTGAGTAACAATGATAAAGGATTAGTCGCAGCAGAGAAGAATGAGTTTCAATGCTATTGTGAGTTACTTGTTAACAGGTTACAATACAATGAAGCTACGAAAACATGGATTTTCAAGAGTAAACATGCAGCAAATGACACAATAAAGAGCTCAGAGTTGGTTACTACACAGCAGAAGTCTGTTGTTGTGACTCAAGCAAGCTCTGATGCAGAATATTGTGGACAGAGGATTACAGAGATGAACCAAAGTGTTTAGCGGATACGGAGATGGATGAAACAATAATTGGTTACTTACCATTCATTAAAGTCCCAAAAACCTTGTGGTTCAAATACAAGAAAGATGCTACAGATCAAATAAAGGTACAAGAAACTCACTTCAAAGCTTGGTTTAAGATCTGTAGTAGTATCTGGATTGAAAAGAAGCTTAAAGATTTGAAGTTCAAGTTTAAAAATAGAGAAATTTCAAGATTTCAAACTCAACCTTAAGGACAAGGTTGTTTGAAAGAGAGAGATTTGATATGGGAATTAGAATTGGGTTTAATTATTTATTGGTTTCATAAATCTTATTGGGTTTAGACTTTTATTTTGTCTTTGATTAGGGTTTTCATAGAGACTTAAATAATTTATTTTCTGTTTCGTTTTCATTACCGCATTAAGTCATCTTGAATTTGAGTTTATCTCTTTCTTCTTATTTTTCTCTAAGATCGCTTGTATCCGATACGGTTCGTTTGAATTTGTATCTTCACTTTGAATTATAAGATTTCATTCATATTTCCGGAATCTTTGGTTCTTTGATGATTCGTTCTTAGCTTTGATTAGCTTTGATCAAAGTTTGTGAATTAGTTAGTAGAGGAATACAATTCCTCTAACAGCTCTCTGGCTTACTAAAAGCTATTTATTTTCGCAAAAACGTTCTAATTTTTTTTTTGACACGGTTTTAATTTAATGATCATTCCACATTCTTGGAAGCAATCCGAACCAAACTGATTGTTCATTGATCCATTGAGAAGCCTTGGTTCATTCAAACAAAAGTCTATAAACTTGTTTCCAACAATTATACATAATTCTATCGTAAATTTAAAAATCCTATTTGCATTTTCTCTATTTATTCGGATTGAAAAATATATAAATAAAGATTAAGGTGGTAAAAAGGGAGAAAATTGTGTTTTGTATTTGGAAAAATTATAAGTAAAAATTCTTACAAACATTTATTAATTTCTTGAACTGGAACTACATATGGAGAGTTCCAATCTACATCAAATATTTCTTGAAGCTTTAACACAATCTTGGTGTTATAAGTTCCAAAGCTCACACAACTTGTCGTAAAGAAGTAATCCCAAACAAGATTGTTTGTTCCTATGTGAGCTCTTACATCACTTACCACATATTTCCCATGATTCACCCTCGTGTAATCTGGATACATGTTCCCTGTCTTAGTCCCATTTCTAACCACAGGTCCTGTCTTGTTAAAACCAGGAACCATGTAGTATCTTATCTCCACTTGGCCTAAACATTTGTTTTGCAAAGAGGCAGAGGAGCAAAGAACATTGGAGTAGAGTAGTGACCTCAAGTATCCATCAGTTGCTTTGATGAAATGACCCCAATATGCTACTAAGATCATCACTTTCGCATTCTTGGAGAAGATTACCTGTGATATCAATGTAATAATCAAATGTCTCTTATATATATATATATATATATATATTCTGGAATTACCCAGAGATTCTGGGCCGAAGCCCGTAATACCCACAGGCCCGAAAGTACAACATGCAATATTAGTTTCGTCCCACGACCATGTGACTTCTAAGCTTTGCCTAGGATCCTTTACTAGTCGAGCTAACGACACTTGGTAATGTTCGTTATATATTACTTTAGGTGTATTTTAATTTTGGAGGTAGGAGCTTAACAAATAAGTAAGTACCTCAGAAACCGCGGAAGAAAAAGATGACCAGTAAACTTTAGGATTAGTATATTGGGACTGACCAAGCCAATCCATTGTATTAATCCTCACAGTTCCTCCTTCTACCACAGATTTAATTGTATCTATCCAACCTTGTTCATCTGTTTGATGCCTACCGAATAAAAGCTAACATATTCGAGAAGTCAAAAACCATATTATATACAAATCAAAAGAGGTCTGAAAATATTTCTAAAGTTGATTGTTTCTCACCTCTGGTGGTGCAAAAGATAGATAACTCGGTTGCAATTCTGGAAAAGAATGGTTTATAGGGTGAGTTTCGATTTCGACTCTTAACATCTCAGGATCAGATAGTGAAGGATAACCTGGTGACACATTAGGTGTCTTTATGTAACTTGGAAGAGGTGACTTACACCTTGCTTTGTTAGGAAGAAAATGAGACCAACATGGAACAGTTCTATTGATAAGCCATTGTTGATCTGATACATTTGTTGTGTGAGTTGAAGAGTCAAGAGAGGCTAAACTCCATAAGTTATCGAAATAAGTTTTAACCTTCTGCGCAATTCGCGAACACCCACTTAAGTAAATCCCAACTTCTTTCACCTGAAAAAAAACTCCATCCAAACACCAGATTAGTTACAACTAATAATATTCTATAAGATTCCAATGTGCATGCATATATTAAGAGATCAGATAGATCGACCAAATCAGAATCTACGGTCTAGACAAGTAACGAAAATTATGGAAATAATAAAGATATGATTACTGAAGAATCAAAAAAGATAGAAGACATACCTGAGTTAGAGATTTCCAATCATTGTTAGCAGAACCAATATACACATCGCGATTATCCGAAATCCAAACCTTGGCATGAACAATTCCTGAGCCCCACCATTTGTTAAGTAACAAAGTCACATTCTTAACGTTTGATCTTCCAAAAGCAAGATCAGATGGTTCTTTTGTATATTGAGGGTATACTCCGGAATGAGATAATAGTCTATGCACAAACATTTAATATTCAAAATGTTATATACTTATTTATGAATTACGAAAATGTGTGATATACCTGATATTAACATTGCGGTTAGCAGCATTGTCAATGGAATTATAAACTAAAGAACCAATATGAGCTCCAAATCGCTTCAAATCTGAATCCGAATAGCCGAAATCGCCTGAACGAGGATCATTTGGAGTAGCAAGAAGCTGCCAATATTGTGCTATGATGTCAAGTGATGTTGTTGAATTATTAGCCAGCCACTGAAACACATCACCTGCACTACCAGTATTTCATTTGAAACAAATACAGATATTTTCTAACTAAATTTTTTATCAGAGAAAAAAAAAGCCTAACTAAATTACCGAACTTTTCAAAAATATTAACAAAAAACAGAGTTAATATATAAAACAAAGGAAACAAAACATTTTTTTCCGAGAAATTCATATTTACTGCCAAGTTTTTTACTAGGATAAAAAAGTAAAAAAGAAAAACTGAGAAAAATTGAAGAACCTGTGGAGAGTACACCAGAGACGAGAGGAAGCTCGGGCATGTCGGTGGGGATGGATTGAACCAGCCAAGCTTTGCATCGAACTGAAGATTCAGCGACACGTGGCAGATAGAGGCAAGATAGAATTAAAACGGTGACGTACAAGGGCACTCCTCTGTTTCGCCTCATCCTGGTCTGAGTCTCCAGATGTTGATGATGATGATGATATGAGTGAATACATTTTATTTAGTTTATATGAGAACATATCGAATATTCGATTATCGATATTTTGATCTTTAAAAGTCAATGCACGTTTATGTCTTTTACTGCTTCACTTTTACAGATTTTTAAAACAATCCCACACAATCTTTTATTTTTTTTTTAAGAAAAAAAATCATTGTTTATTATATGAACAAATATCTATTGAGATATAGGTGAGATTGTGTTAAGACAACTAATAAAGATTAATAAAATATCTATTGAGCAATCAAAATCTAACAATAAAGACAACTAATAAAGAATTAAAGATTATGAAAATAATAAAAATATGATTATAGAAAAATTAAGAAAGATACAGAAAATTGTGTTAATATATGACTATACGTCAATATAATAATTTAAGAAATTTATTTTTAATTATAATTTTATAGTCTATATTTATGATCATCTTACTTTAGTAAAATTAATATTTATATAAGAGAATGTGTATTGAACATTATCATTATAAAATTAATTTAATTTTTCCTATAAACTTCTTTGTTCTTTACTATCATCGTTTTATCAATATTCATAACATAATAACAAATCTAAACTATTTTATTAAATTAAAAACTACATCAAACATTAAATTTACATAGTGATTAATGATGGTTAGTTGATCAATTTATGTCTTAAGTATTTTAGCGTGTTTAATTTATACATGAACTATATTATTTGTATTTTATAAATACGAACCATTTAAATTTATTCTTAAATTTACTATATGAATAAAGTCTACATTATTATCAAGAACGAAAATACAGACGAAACTATTCTTTAATACAAAAACACAGACAAACTTATATTGTGTAGATTTTTCGAAACAAGTAACATATGCAATGATTTTTTCTGTACGATTTAAAAGGCAAAAAATCAATTTACAAATCACAATATTAATGATTCAGTTGAGATTAAACGAATCATGGATACTGAAAAATTTATGAATATTAATTATTTAAACGTAAAAAATAACTATATACTGTATATGTTATGGGCTTAGCCCATTATCACAATCTCGACGGGGTTAAGTCAGTAAAAATTTCAACTGATAAATATAAATGGAAAAGAATAATGCTACAGAAACAAAAGCAATTAACTGAGAGAGAAACACGGATCTAAAATATCATTTTCATAGTGGTGGTGCTCTTTGCTTTACTTCCTTTATCCGCGACTCTTACAATAACATTCATCACACAACCGTAAGCTTCCTTAGTTCCAGATCTGTAGAACCATCTTGGCTATGGAGTTTCGGAGCTATTCTATACGATCTATGTACGCTTCGAGTCTTCTTGTTCTTCTTCTTCTCTTCATCCATAACGTTAACTCTTTTTACCTTCCTGGTGTTGCTCCTCAGGATTTCGAAAAGGTAAACGTTTCAATACTCTGAGATCTGATTTGGATTTCTCCGATATGGTTTTGAATTTTTGGTTTTAGGATGTTTAATTAGTGATAGCACCGACATTTGAATTTGTTCTTCTCCTTGACGATCTCTTGATGATCAGCTTCACTTTATTCAAATCTGAGTGTAATATAGTGATCTTTGTTTGTTATATATAAATGTAGGGAGATGAGTTGAAAGTGAAAGTGAATAAGTTGACATCAATTAAGACACAGCTTCCATATTCATATTACTCTCTTCCTTTTTGTCGTCCTAAGAAGATTGTTGATAGTACTGAGAATCTTGGTGAAGTTCTTCGTGGTGACCGGATTGAAAATGCTCCTTACTCGGTTTCTTTCTCATTACTCAGGTCAATATTTTTGAATCTTTCTCTCTACTTTACAGCTAATTTTTGTCAATTTTGGATCAATGCAGTTTAAAATGCGTGAGGCACAAATGTGTAATGTTCTCTGCCGTGTCACTCTTGATGCAAAGACTGCTAAAGAGTTCAAAGAGAAGATTGATGATGAGTATCGCGTCAACATGTAGGATCTAGAATATGAGATTTTCTTTGGATTTACTCCCTCTGTTATCTTTCTTATACTGTGTTTGTTTTTTTTTGTGTGTGTTAGGATCCTTGATAATCTTCCTCTAGTGGTTCCAATCGAAAGAGTTGATCAGGTTCAGGGTTCTCCCTCTGTTGTGTATCAGCTAGGGTATCATGTTGGGCTTAAAGGGCAGTATGAAGGGGTAAGTAAGTTTGGATTATGTTCACTATTTTATATTACATGTGAGAGCGTAATTTTCTAAGCAGTCCTTTAAAATTACAGAGCAAAGAGCAAAAGTACTTTATGCACAATCACTTGACATTCACGGTACGGTATCACAGAGATATGCAAACTGATGCTGCGAGGATTGTGGGATTTGAGGTCAAACCATTCAGGTGCAGTGCTTGTTAACAAATTGGACTTGTGGGATCACCTCTATTTTTCAGTACTTATTGTCCTTCTATTAATATGTAGTGTCAAGCATGAATATGAAGGACAATGGAGTGAGAAGACCCGTTTGAGTACCTGTAATCCCCACACTAAGCGCCTGGTTGTTAGCTCAGCTACCCCTCAAGAAGTCGATAATAAGAAGGAAATTATTTTCACATATGATGTTGATTTCCAGGCAAGCTCTTGTTTGACGAATCAGTTTATCACGTCATAGTTATTTCCTAGAGAGATACTATTGTGTTCCCGTTCTCATTGTTTTGTTGATTTTGCTATTACGGCATCTTCAGGAAAGCGAAGTGAAGTGGGCGTCTAGGTGGGATGCTTATCTTCTGATGAGCGACAATCAAATTCACTGGTTCTCTATTGTCAACTCTCTGATGATTGTCCTCTTCCTCTCTGGTATGGTAGCAATGATCATGCTGAGGACCCTTTACCGTGACATTTCACGGTACAACGAGCTTGAGACTCAAGAAGAAGCACAAGAAGAGACAGGGTGGAAACTCGTCCATGGCGATGTTTTCAGGCCTCCAACAAATTCAGATCTTCTCTGTGTCTATGTTGGTACAGGTGTCCAGTGTTTAGGTATGGTACTTGTCACTATGATCTTCGCCATGCTCGGATTTCTATCACCTTCCAATCGTGGAGGTCTTATGACAGCCATGCTGCTCCTTTGGGTCTTCATGGGACTCTTTGCTGGTTACGCCTCATCACGTCTCTACAAATTGTTCAAAGGAACAGAGTGGAAGAGAACTGCCTTCAGAACAGCCTTCTTGTTTCCTGCAGTTGTCTCAGCCATCTTCTTTGTACTAAACGCTTTAATCTGGGGACAAAAATCATCCGGAGCTGTCCCATTTGGAACAATGTTTGCTTTGATCTTCCTCTGGTTTGGAATCTCGGTCCCTCTTGTTTTCGTTGGTGGTTACATTGGATTCAAGAAGCCACCACTCGATGACCCAGTCAAAACTAACAAAATCCCACGTCAAATCCCAGAGCAAGCTTGGTACATGAACCCAGTTTTCTCAATCCTCATTGGAGGAATCTTACCATTCGGCGCAGTCTTCATAGAGCTTTTCTTCATTCTAACATCCATCTGGCTCAACCAGTTCTACTACATTTTTGGTTTCCTCTTCCTCGTCTTTGTAATCCTTATGGTCACATGCGCTGAGATAACCATTGTTCTTTGCTACTTCCAGCTTTGCAGTGAAGACTACCTTTGGTGGTGGAGGTCTTACCTCACCTCAGGGTCTTCTGCAGTCTATCTTTTCCTCTACGCAGCTTTCTATTTCTTCACAAAGCTACAGATCACTAAGCTCGTCTCGGCAATGCTCTACTTTGGGTACATGCTTATAGCCTCTTACGCGTTTTTTGTGCTGACTGGAACAGTCGGATTCTACGCTTGTCTCTGGTTTACAAGGCTTATCTATTCTTCGGTTAAGATCGATTGATTCAGAAAAAAACATTGAAGAGAAGAAGGTAATATAGTTATGATCCTCACAAGCTTTGTTTTTGCTCAATAGGGTTGGTTCATCTTGTTTGGCTCTGGTTTTGGTTACAAGTAACAAAAGAAAGGTTTTATATGCAAACCTTTTATATTAGAATCGTACTGTTTGATTTGACCCCACCTCTATCTTAATTGACAATATGTGATTCTTTCATCTCTATTTATACTTTTTTCACACATTATTTTAGCTTATATTTGTCTATAAATTTCATTTTTTGCGTTAAGCCGCTAAACACTCTTTCTCCAACCGTTGCTAAAAAATAGTTTTCTCGTTTCCCAATGAGAACTTTTGTAAAAAGATTAAAACTTTAAAATTGGGTAATATTTCATCGCGTTCAGTTATTTTTAGTTTAAAAATGTAGCATTTAATAAAATAATTTTCTGGATTTAAATTTGGATATACTGAAGACAAAAATATATTTAAATTTAAGAGTACAATCGGATTTAAGAATATAGTATTCAATGTACAAAATTTCTGGTAGGTTTGGATAAATCTGTTCAGATTTGGATTATCATATTTAAGAATTTAATACCAACAAAATAATTTTTAAGTTTAAGGGGTGTTTATTCAGTAGAGATTAATATAGAGTTATGATAATTATAAGTATTGTAGAATTTAAAAAATTTATAGAGAATTTTCTTTTTTGTTCAAAAGTTTTTAGAGAGTATTGTAAAATATCACCTATGTAGGTGATATTTTAAAAGACTCTATGAAAATCTTTATGTGAACAAAAGAAGTTAAAATCATTCAACCAATAACACTAAATTTAAACTTGAGATTAAAGTCTACTAAAATCATTTTATTTGAATAACATATGACTTTAATTGACTCTTTAAAAATCATTAACCAATAGCACATGATTTTAAATGATTCTAAACAAATTATTAAAACTATCAAACCAATAATACATAACTTTTACAGAGTTTTTATAAATTTCAATTGAATAACACTAAACTCTTTAAGAATTGTAACTCTTTAAAAATTTTAGAACCAATAAACCTCTCTAAATTTGGATTCGGATACTTTTTATCTGAATAGGTTTTCGATAGTTTTCTTTTTTGCTCAGAACTAGTTAGCAAATCAGAATGAAGCAATGACCCAGGAAGCTGACAGACACGGACGAGGGTGTTTAGCAAATCAACCACCCCGTCGACTAAACCAGTCCGGCACCAACGCCCCCTCATAAGAGAGCCACCTTACCTCCAAGCCAAAACCCAAACAGGCATTCGAGAACTCCGACAAAGACACCACACCAGCAAGAGGAAGATGAAAGTGAAGAGAGCATGTGAAAAGAATCCGATGACACCGGCAAAAGCCGATGCCGCTGGAGAGAATCCAACGGAAGAAAAAAATTTCTCAGAAAATGGTGATCAAGAAACAAATTAATCATTTCCCTTTGTTTAGAGTGCTAAAATGACACAATATGTTACCTATAAACTATAATCTATTTGAATTAAGTGTTAATGAATATATTGGATGGATACATTATGATCTATTTATTACTTAGATAAATTGGATAAATGAGTATTGGATAAATCAGTGATCTATGATCTAACTAATTTAATAAAATGTTATTAATAATTTTTATTTTGTTATAAATTATTATATTATTTTTAATCAATTTCAAAATTTAAAATAATATACTAATCAACAAATTTCAGACTTCAAAATCTCTATATCACTCTTTTTTTTGGGTTTGATAGAAAATGTATTTATTTTTGTGAAAATATATTTTCTGTAGTTCTGAAAAACTTGTTTTGAGTCTTTGATGAAAAAATAAGTTTTTATATTTTTATCGAAAAATATATTTTCTTATTTTTGTATGGAAATTGTGTATAACAGTTTATAGCAGGATATTGTGTTTTTGCGGTTTTGGAAAAATACATTTTTGTTTTGCGAAAAATTGTGTGGTTATAATTCTGGAATAAAAATTGATTTCTCAGTTCAAGCGGGAAATATATTTATAAGCTTTTCGCATAAATTTATGTTTATGCATTTTTAGTGAAAAAATCTGTTATGTGTTTCTTGTGGGAAAATATATTTGCGAGTTTTGATTAGAAGTTATGTTTTCGTGATTTTGGCAAAAAATTATATATTTTTGCGATTTTGGGGAAAAATATTTCATTGTTTTTTGAGGAAAATTATGTTTCTATATTTTTTACGAAAAAATATATTTCATCGGTTGATGTTTTTTTTTTCGGAAAATTGTGTTTTCACGTTTTTGACAGAAAATTATGTTTTCACAATTTTGATGGGAAATTGTGTCAATGCTGTTTTCGGGGAAAATGTTTTCATATTATACGGAAAATTATGTTTCCGTATGTTTTGCAGAAAAATTGTATTTTTATGTTTTTGGCAGAAAAATATATTTTCGCGTTTTTTGCAGAAAACTATATATTTTACATCTCTGTGAAAATTATATTTTCGCATTTTTGCCAGAAAAATCTATTTTTATGTTTTTGGCTTAAAAATTGTGTTTCCATGTTTGCTGGATTTGTTTTTTTTTTTTGCGTTGACGAGAAATTGTATTTCTGTGTTTTGGCGAGAAATTAAGTTTTCACGGTTTTTGCTGGTAAATATGTTTTCAGTGTTTTGGCAGGAAATATGTTTTCACATTTTTAATTTTTTTGCATAAAATTATGTTTTCACAATTTTCACAGAAAATCTGCTTTTTCTTTTTGGCAAGAAATTTGTTTGCACTAGAAATGGTGTGTTTCCCGTTTTTTTGTAGAGAAATCTGTTTTCACATTTTAGGATGAAAAATCAGTTTGAGGTTTTAAAGAAAAAATTTGTTTAACCGTATTTGTAGAAAATATGTTTTCAGGTTTTTGGAAGAAAATTATGTTTATAAGTGTTTGGCGAAAAATATGTTAATGAATTATTGTAAAACTTTTGTTCATGGAATGAATAAATAAAAAATGAATAGACTTAATAGTAATCTATTGGTCCCAATGAGCCATGAAATTTTGACTTATTTAATCCATGTTTCATTTATTCTATGATCCAACTAACTCAATTAATCAATTTTTTAAACAATTAAGGTCGTGAATCATGAATTGAATTTAATTAATTTATGACTTATGACCTATTTTGATTTACCTACCTTACGAGTTTTGTATTATTTTAATTTAGTTATATTAACATGATAAAATTATTAATAGTTGTTATTTCTACCATATTTTTGCATTAAATAAATAATTTTAAATTTTGTGTACACTAACAGAAAAAATCACGTTATATATGTATATATATATATATATATATATATAAATTCTTACCATTCAAATTTTAATTTATTCTACTATAATGTGTCAAAAATCAACAAAAAAATTGGAATCTAGAGTTTTACTAGTTAGACTCATACTTATATCAAACAAAAAAAAGACTCATCACTTACATTTGTTTATTAAAAAGAGTTCGCCCTAATTTTTTCTCTTAGACAATAAAATTAAGGTACCGCCGCAAGTTCACCATCACCATTCAAAATAACCTCTACCCATCAGATTTCTGCACATCCATCTTTATGAGTGTCATCGTCATCGACTCTTCTCTTAGGAACCCCTTGGAAATCCTGAAGAATCATCTCCTCATTGGAGAAGATATGTGTGTGTCGCTGGCATTTGTTTTTCTATGGCAATTGGTCTCGTTTCAAATGTGGTCTCACCTGTGGCATGTTCTCAGACCTCGTCGTTCCCATGTGGTTGAATCACTCGTCCATAACAATTACTTAACTTCTCCTGAGCCACCAGAGCCTCCTATACTGTCGGATCCTCCAGATCTACTGGTCCCTCAGAATTATCCTTACCTTGGCTGCTCATTCATCTTCTTTGCTATTTCACTATCCTTCTCATTGGAAATCGTCTTCACCAGCCTCTCGTCCTCCGCAGGCGCTTAATCGTTCTCTGCATATACCTACTTTCTCGCTATCTGTTTAGGTTAGGATTAGCCCATGTTTTACTATATGGATTTGGCACAGTCTACAACTCCATGTTCGTATTCTCTACAGCTCTACCAATGTTTCTCTGATCCTCCCCCAGGTATGGTATATTTTCCTTCTGGTTCACCTACTTGGCTGGCTTGTCTTCGACTTTTTTTGGGGTTTAGGCAAAAAAGATTTGGATCTTTTTTTAATAACTATTTTATAATTTTTTTTTGTCTATTTATAAAAAATTTGAACATTTTTCTTTTAAAATTTTTAATGTTTATATTTGAGCCCATGATAAATGCCAATTCTGCCATGAACCAGAGATGAACCTGCTATTTTGGAATATTTTCTCCTCATAAATACCACTTGGGCTTAGTTTTGTTGGGAGCATTCTAGGCTTTTTATGGAGGTTAAAAAATAAAAATTTATGTTTGACAAAAAAGTGTGGGATTTTAAAAAAAAGGCACAGTCTTTGATCTCATGTGGTTTCCTTCAAACACAGTATCTTTTCCTCCAAATATAGATTCAAACATATGACACCAAAAATGAGTTTAGAAAAAGGACAGAATACAGCGTAGTTCAGCAACAATCCTACTAAGAATTTTTTTTTTGTTCAAACATTTAATATTAATAATCAGAGTTCATCCTCCTCTGAGGGAGAAGATACAAACTACACTAGATAGTACACTACAGTAAGCAATAATCGCCTTACAAACTAAAACTAAAATAGATCCGAAAGCAACATACCAAACATCTTCACTAACAAAAACCACAATTTTCATTTTGGAGGGTGAAGCCATGATTTGACAATCGGTGACCAAACATAGTGGTCGAACAATGAGAGAGTCACAAGCTTGTGGACCTTTCATGTCGTGAAATTCAGCTTTATGGGCTAAGGTGACTAAGCACCAGCCTGATGAGCTTACAAATAAGGGTGGCACCACCATTTTCCTAGACACTGATGACTGCTTGCAGAATCTAGAGCAACTGTTCCTCAAAGTTGTCATTAACCCGCAAGTGCCATAGAGATATAGGGACAAATAGTGGTGCAGTGGTACATCTATTACGAAAACACTGTAGAGAAATATGCCTTGGACAACAATAGTCCAAATGCGCACTAAGGCGCCAACAATCCAACATGCCATTCTAGTAATTCTCTTTTTAACCTCCAAACATGTTATCAAAGCTCTATAAACCTTCATTTTGCCAAAGCAAACCCGTGACGGAGCTAATAGGCTTAGAAGAACGAACCTGGAACATGGGAGGGGAGGATGTGTAGTAGGTGTGATTGTCCGTGAGAGGGGTGAAGCTTCAACAAGCTCTGTTACCCCACTCCAAACTAACAAGATGCAAATTCGTAGAAGAGAAGCTCTAGGGTAGTCCATACACACAATTTTGGTCCCTATTCCTGGCATGGAGGAACATTTCACGGGATGTATCCTACTCTCGTCCAAACTGGAATGATTGAGGTGAGGGGCCGACTTTTGTGGATCTGGGGAGGAGATGAGTGGATCTTCAGTGACATCAACTTAACTGCTCAAGTACGACGAGGCTTGTCCCACCGACGTGGATGAAGCGGCTATGGAGGATGACTGGTATTCTGACCGGTTGGATTCAACTAAAATTCTACAGCGGCTTAGGCATGGACGACTGTAAGCTCAATTTTTACTGGCACAGATCGCTTCTGTGGGATACCCAATATTATTTTTCTAGGTAATGGACCTTCGAAAGTAATTATTAGGTTGCCAAGGCCCAATAATTGCAGTCTGTTAACTCTGGATAGAATTTTGTGAGCTAGACATTTGGTCTTTGTTGGGCCGAGTTTCCCATGCTCCCTTTTTGGGCTTGTGAGGCCTGCGGAAGAGATGGATATAGGAAACCCTAATGCACCATCTGAAAACCTAAAGCTAATACGGCGCCTTGATAATTGTGTCAGCGACAGAGATGGTGGTTTGCTGTAATAAGCTACTTTTTCCTTTAGAGATTGAATTTCCAGTGCTCGTACTTCATGCGGAAGACGTAAATCTACAATTATGAGCTTGGAAGCCTTGAGTTTTGATTTGGAGAGGTTTCCTCCGAGACTCATTGAGCTCGAGCCTGTGTCTGGTTTGAAGAAAAGTTGAGAACCCAGTGCTAAGCAGACTGCATAAAGCAGTAGAAGTGCCCTCAAGAGGTTCTCCAGAGACATCAACATTGGAGTCTTCGGAGTCTAGGGACTTGTTTGGGATAAAATTCAGCAGATTGGCTTCCAACTCAAGCTCTGCGGGAGCTAGTAATGCTCTAATGGAGGCTGGTTCTAACCTTTCTGGATCTAAGAACTGCTTTACCAAAAGATAGAGGAGGAGGAGGATAGGGATTCCGAACTCCTTGAGAAAGGTGAGCTGGCGAATTCTCAGGAGACAAACCGAGGCGAAATCCTGTATACTTGATAGGACAGGTTTTAATCCTAATAATACTGCAAGTGCACAGTCTATACAGTAGTATAAAAGAAATTGAATCCACATGGAGTAACGATCACACAATGATTCACAAAGTTCAAAATACCAAGTTGAGACAAAGTTGATGCATCAAACTTAAGTATGACTAACAAAGGTTTTAAAAACAGTAAAGAAGGCATTAGGTACTAGGGGCTTGGGATTGAGGTTTCATAAATCAAACTACTATTCAGGATCATTACTAAACCGCATCAGACTCAAACATAAAGGAACTACCATACTACTTCCGCAGCTATGATAGCTAATGATTCAGAATCCGAGCATCCAAGCTTCCGCTTGATCTCGGCAAGACTGATCATGCATTAATCAAAGGTTCGATATGTCTACGGTCTCCTAACACTCAACTTCTGTTGGCTTAAGACTTAACCGCATCATCTACACTAGTTCCGGTGGTTCACAAACTTGCGGAATGTAAACCTAACCTAACATGATCCCATTCATTGATCAAGTGAATCAGATTGGCAAATTCAATGTAGATGATAATGAATCCATGATCTAACATCCTATCTAAGTTCAATTTCCTAACCTAATCCCTAGTACCCTAGCGACCTAGCAATTAAACTACTCACTCATCATCAAAACAAAATCACAACAACAAATCACAAAAACAGAGTTCATAATTGAATCAGCAAATTGAAATTGAGATTAAGGATTAGAAGAAGTTCTACAATTCGAATTCAGTGTTCTAGAGAGATCCTAGAGCTTCAAAATCGCCTTAGAGAGTTTAGAGAGAGAGAAAAACTTATGAATTAAATCGTTTACAACCGTTTTTATAACCCAAAATTGCGAAACAGAGTTAGTTATTTTTGAGTGGCCCGATCGGGCGAGGGCTGGCCCGATCTGGCTGGCCTTCACAGTCGAGAAACAC
>KE157564.1:22804-35343 GCA_000411055.1 Leavenworthia alabamica
CTCGAATACCAGTCATTCCACCCAGGACAGCAAGCCGAACTATGAAGCGAACAAACCGGAACAACTTCAACAACTTTTTTTGGAACAAGGAGCAACTGAGCTTTTAGTCGACCTTAGTGCACAAAGAACATCATGAAGAAGCTTGAAGTCCATGGTTGGATATACGGATTTCAAACCAACCTTGGAAGGTCGTAGAACGTGTTTCCACCTTACACAAGGATGGAAATCCCTCAAGACATCAAGATGAAGTGCTCTTTTCCTCATCCATGTTGATCTTTACCGGATCAAGGAGAGGTTTTTACCGAGGCTTCAGAGGGGTGCATTTCAATCCGTTTCCACGGAAGAATCAACTTGGAAATTTCAATGACAAGGAGATTCTTGAAGGATTGAAATATTATCTCAAGGACGACATCCGGTCTTTTCTACTGTGTTTTTAGCAAGTTACCGTGGGGATTTTACCATTATTACTTAGGCGTTTCGTAGTGATTTTTACCCTAGTTAATCACTTGTAAACTCTAGTAAAAACGCTTCCTTTCTTCTCCCTATAAACGGAAGGAATGCCTAATTGTATCACTAAGACTATTTTGTAAAAATCAGAGATTTGCTCATTTCGACTTAATTGTCTCCTTCTCTTTTAGTTGTAGCTAGGGAGCCGCCGTATCTAGGGCCTTTCCATAACCCTTGTGTCGCAATTCGATCCACTATCAGTATTCACCCTCATTCCCAACCTAGATAGTGAATATATTGAAGCATCTTCTCTGTTCACTATCTCCACAATCTATCACCTCCATTAGAGATCCATCTTCATCTCTTAAGTATCAACCGATTGAATCATATTCTCGGTTGATACACCATCACTATCTGCATCATTTTAGCTTATTTTTCATATTTGGGTTGAACACTCGAGTCATACTCGCAGTCTCCTAAGTATATCGTCGCATCCGAGAGTCGACCAACGACAGATCGAGTAATCTGTCGTCTATCGCTCGAGTATCGACTGGATCATCTATCGCTAGTCTCTCGATAGCATACCGTATTGTCTCGTCGGGTTTTACAGCTTTCCTGCTGTGAAACAATGACTGCTGCACAGCCAGTCTTGCATAGTATCATCGTTTTGATTTCGTGTCCCATCGTTTGGATTTACGGTCAACCGTACCATAAATCATCAAGTGTCGCACGAGAGTTTTGCATCATAGCCGTAGGCCGCATATCATGTCGTGGTCGAATATCTCGATAGTAGTATATCGATCAAGTGTCAACCGCGGACAGCCAAGGGAAACCAGATTTTTGCACTTGACACCGTGGGTCATATCAGATTGGGCCTTAGGCCCAAAGACTTGGTCGATTTATGAGGTGGTGAGGAGTGGTTTTCTTCACCTTGAATCATACTTAGTGATAATACTGCCTCATGTTTAGGCAACAAAGAATGAGCGAAAGAAGAGGAGGTAATTTGGTGAGAATCCTCTTTGAAAAGTATAAATAACTTCTAGAATTCCTCCTTTGTTGCTTGATTAGTGAGTTTTGAAGATCAAGGACTCACCTTTGTTGTCGAATTCCTAGTGGTGGAAGAGTGAGAGTTGGAGCTAAAAGGGATTTTGTTTAAGGTGAAAGATCATCAAGGAGAAAAGAGTATTAGAGATAGATTTCATCCTTTTCTTGTGATTAAAGTGGGAATAAGTTGGATTAGGGATGATTGGAGAAGTTTAGAGGAGTTTGGGGTAAGAATAACCATGTGGTGGGTTATTTGCCGGGTTATAGCGAATTGTTTTACAGCCCATGAGAGCATATGGGCGAACTAGCGTTAGGAGGTATTTTTGGTAACTGGCGCTACGAGGGGATGGTGCGTTATAGATGACTGGAAAGATGGTTGCTCGGATACGAAAGCGGGCCATAGTCTAGCACGTCCATAGAATGTAGTTGTACATAGTGAGTACATAGATGGTGCGGGAGGGATAGTGCATGTTGAGTGGTTGGAGGCCCCGAGAGAGCACTAGAGACCATGCCAGACAGGTTATAACTAAACGATGTCGAGTTGGGGTCAGGATGAGTCGAGAGATCATCCCAGTTTATGGTTCACTGTAGAGAATGGACAAGGCAAAGGATGGGCTAGGAGCCATCCTGATAGTTACTCGATAGGTTGAGTTGTGTCCAGTCATTGAATTCTTGAGAATGGAGTAAAATAAACAGGAGACCATGCAAGATATGCATGGGATCGACTAACTCGAGGATCAAGAGATTTGGACAATGAGTGATAGTCATGGTGTGATGAGTGGACGGACAGGCTGGATGTTATCCAGTAGATAAGGTCGAGTAGACCTACAAATCGAGTTATGTTGGGATGACTTCTCGATCTAGAGATGTTATATACGGGATATGATTTTTACCTATAGGTGGGGTATAGACCGTCTATAGTATAGACCATAAGGATGGACATGGTAAAGTACTTCCGGTGATGGAATAATTATAAAGATATAATGTCACGGGATTGAGGTGGCTAAAGATTCGAGGAAGAATCCTAATAGATGGGAGAGAATTATAACATACGTGCATGGGAATAGGTGTCGAAGAACCTCGACGGACGTTTGGGGTGATCTCGAAAGTATTCCGGATGTGCAAATGGTTGACGACCAAATGAGGAAGTCACCCGGTCGGTGACTTGGATCAGACCGATCAGTCCATGGTTGGGGTCGGAATGGTCAGATCGAAGGAGCTCACCCAACAGGGCCTCATGTGGAACATACTTACGTCGTAACTCTGCAACGAAGTCGGTCCATGCTAACTCAATACCGACACGTCTGGCAGCTACGCCCTTCCACCAGGAATGGGTGTTACCCTCCAGTAATGAGTCGCTAGATCCAGCTTGTATCCCTCCGGACACCTCACTGATTGGAAACTCCGCTCCAGACGGTCNGCCTCAACCGGTGTTGAATGCTCAGCAACACTCACATTGACCTGTCCCACAGAAGTACTCTGTGACGACTCAGCGATGGCTCTACCACGACCTCTTCCACGATTACCATGTCCTCGACCCTGACCACAGATAACCACATCAGAATTTTCAGAATTAACCATATGAAAATTCACTCAAAACAATCAACACTCAATCAATCAACAAACTCAAATAAGACTGGCCGTGGAACCGCTAGGCTAGAGGATGGTATACCGTCATACTAAAAACACAACACAAACTCATAGTGTCCTACAAACAAACTGGCTCTGATATCAAATTGAAACACCTCAACCCGGTTCTCTAGACTCAAAACCACTAATTTTTAAAAAAATTATTACCTAACCGATAATCTCATATTTATCGGTTCTAAAGTCTGGATTACTTCTTAACACATTTACTAAGTTCTCTAAAACTCTAATAAAATAAATTAATAAATAACTCAAAGATAATTCCAACATTCAAACTCAAATTTACCTAAACACATCTAGGTTTTTAAAACATAACTCAAAATAAAACATATCACATAAAAACCGGTATACCATCACCTCCCAGTTGCAGTACCACGAGCTCACAATCATGACTTCTCTTTTTCTTTATCTGTGCACACGAAATGGCGTTATCATTATATAAAACATACTGAGTGGAAATCCTCCTGTCTACTGGGTTCTTTGTAGACAAGAATGATTGATACTCAATTCACTTAACTTTATGTTCTCAATTCTCAATTTACTCATTTCTCAATTACTCAAATTCTGAATTTTCTTTTTAATTACTCAAATGTGTGATAACCAGTTTGAACTCGTTATGCCCAGTTATCAACATAACTCAATGTGATGAACGGTTTTTAACTCGTTGCGCCTGAACAACACATTTTTTTCGGGAGAACCGGTTTTTACTCGTTACGACTGGTTTCCCTTATGGTCAGGTGGTTTTTATTCGTTACGCCCGCTGACTAGAACTCTAATCTCAATAATGGTTTACTCAAAGTTTTACTCAAATTTTTAACCATTTTACTCAATACTCATTATTCAAATTGTAACTCAGTTTTAAACCCATTATTAATCAGACACTCGGTTTAATAATTACTCAAATAAACACATAGCTTAAACACCACACACAAAACTCAATCACCACACACAAAACACAAACACACAATCAAGTCCATACAATCAAATGAACTTAAAGAACCATTCACAATTATCGAACCACAGTCATGCACACACCTTAGTCTATGACGGTGTGAAAAGACCAAAACTGCCCTTAACTTGCTAAATTACCAAAATGGCCTTACAAATATTTAGCTCACATTTAGCGATCAGACATAAAAACTCAACTCAAATGAACCCCATAAACTATTTTGGGATCCCTAAAACTGATTTTCCAGAAATCTGGAAATTTCTGCAAAACCTTAAATTTCAAATAACTTCAGTGACAAGTCATCCATTTGCTTGGATGACAAGTCATCCATTTGCTTGGATGAAAAGTCAACTGAAGATTTAACTCATACCTCAACAGCACAGACCCACGGCGGCACATGACTGAACAGAGGCGGCACGTGATCTTCCGGCGACGGCACGTGCAGCGGCACGTGAACTTCCGCGACTGCTCTGGCAATTCTAAATTTTCCGATCTGATTCCACAACCAATCACAAACAGAAACCATTCACAAATACTCTTAAAACTCAAAAACCAGAACCATAATTTAAATCTAAAAATCACTTACTCACAAATGTTTTTGTGATTCAAAGATTATGATCCAATCCAATGGTGTTTGTGAGTTTAAATCAAAATCTGAAACCAACAATCAATCCTTATTCAAACCAAATCTAAAATCTCTATTCAAACATATTCAGATTCGACTGAAACTGTAAATAATAAAAGAGCCCTACTTGATTATTGAAGGAATGAAGGAGATGAAGAGAATGAGAACAAGCGGTGGCTGTAGGAGGCAGATCGACGGCGGCTGGAACGAAGATCAAGGTCGGCGGCTGCTGGCTTTATTCTTTTCTCTTTCTGCGATTTTTCTCAATTGTTTTAGATCTAGCTTTGTGATTTGTGTTTTATTTAATTGATACCTTAATCAGTTGTTAAAACCTTGGGGCTTTTAGGCCCAAAATTTTTTTAATCACATTTTAAAACCTTAAACCCATTAGCTCTTAATTTGTGATCATTTAATTAAAATCTTCTTTGGCTTTTGACTCAATTTAAATTGATCACTTAATAATAATTAAAATTTTAGAGTTTTCTAAAGCCCAATTCCTTTTAATTATTTATTGAATCCTTTAGGGCTTTATAAATCATAACTTAATTAATTCATAATTAAAAATTTGTAGGGTTTCAGACCTAACTCTTTCCCAAAACCCAATTAAATCAACTTCCATCGGACCACTCAGCCAAAACTTGGATTTTCTTAAACTTCGGAAATTCAATCCATAGCAACAACTCAGTTCATGGGTCCGTCCAAATTATATGGTTTGATTTATTCGGTTCAATGTCACAGTAAGCCGAACTGGCCAGGATCGACAAACCATTTCATTAAAGTAAAGTCAGCAAACCATAACCCTAAATCGACTTTGTGATCTTTAACCGGATGATCACGAATGTTACATTGATTGTTGAAATCCTAGTTGTGGAAGAATGAGAGTTGGAGCTAAAATGGATTTGGTTTAAGGTGAAGGATCATCAAGGAGAAAAGAGTTTCAGAGGTAGATTTCATCCTTTTTTTGTGATTAAAGCGGGTATAAGTTGGATGATTGGAGGGGTTTAGAATAGATTGGGGTAAGAATCACCACAGGGCGGTTATGGGCGAGTCTAGACCGGTCAGGTGACATGCCATGACCCGACCGAGTGGAGTGGCGGCCCAAGCAGTGTACCTTGTCCCTAGTGGCAAACCGGTCGGGTGGAGCTTAGCAGATCAACCAGGTGGATGCTGCGGATGTTCCCTCGGTCTGGTGAACCAAGGTGGATCTATCGGGTGGCATCCATGAAGGATCAATTGGGTGGCATCCATGAAGGATTGGTCAGCTGACATCCAAGGGGACCTACCGGGTGGTGTTCTAGGGGGACTGGTTGGGTGAAAAAAATAGGACCGGTCGGGTAAAGGGTGGTTGGGGCCTTAGGCCGTGAGTAGGACCGGTCGGGTGAGGGAAGTTTACCCGACCGGGTTAGGTACCCTGTAGAATAGTCTTAAGATGGAATCTAAGTACAATTTTTTGATGTTTGTAGGTGGACACTAAGAGGTTCCCGAAACATGTGTTCGAAGAACATATGACTCATTGAAATGAGTGTGGAACCGTGGTTAGCAGGAAGCCCAGTTCGACTTAGGATAGTGGTTGATATGTTTTGCATTGTGTGTGTATCTGTCATGTAGACAAGTTGTGTGTGTTGTTGAGTTGTTGTTGTGATACCGTAGCCGATGTCGGATATCAATTACGGTAGTGGTTTTCATAGTGTACTATGTGTTGTGAGTGTATGCATGCTTGTATATGTTGATTTGTGTTTTGTTATTGGATATGTTGGTGCATTGCATATCAGGTGTTATCCGAGGTTGACTGGGTTTTGTAGCGGATTCGGTAGACGGGAGGATCACCTCACTCAGTATTGTGATAATAGATCACTATCTTTTGGGTGCAGGTAAAGAGAGGAGGAGGAGGCATGGAGTCGTCGACCCAGGGGCTGAGCATATGGAGATGACATACGGGTTGCAGTGTCGTAGTGGAGTCGAGACATGTAGTCTCTTGTAGTTACTTCTATGTTATGTTGTGTTGTATTATTTATGTTGTTATAATAAGTTGTTTATGTTTTTGTATGTTTCATTAAAGGTTTTAAATACTCACGTCGAGTATATACCACGTGGCGTGGTTATCTAAACATGGGTCACTCCACTCATTGTCAATTGGTTTTGATATTATTAAAATCTAAAATTTTAACTTTAAATAAAATTTAAACAATAGTTAATATTATTAAAATAAAATAGTTTCAAAATTTATAAATATTAAGATTTATGATTAAACTAATTTTTTTATTTTTTAAATTAGAAAATAAACTTATTGTACAAATAATAAAAAATATTTAAATTTTAAATTTTTAATTATGTTTATTAATACATTTATGAGTTATATATAATGTAATTATACAATTTACAAACTTCTTCGGTAGCATAGTTTGTAAAACCACTTATTTTACTTCCACGGAACACGGGTTTGAAACTACTGAGTGTCATAATAATATATTATAAAATATATATATTGATATGCTAAAATAAAATATATTAAAGTAACGATATATTTTATCTGAACATTTATATATTATATATTAAAAATAATTATGATAATAAAAGTATATATTATCTGAACATTTCAATATACATTATATAATATATTGTCCAGATAAAATGTATTATTCTTGCTCAAAACCTAAGACGAAATTAAGACGACTTCCCACGGTAACTGGACCGTTTGTTTTTGACTTATAAGTGCCATAATTATTTATCTTTGTGTTTTTTTTTTTCCGTTAAAGGGTTTATCTTTGTGTATTTTGGCACGACCATTATATAAACTAGAAACCATCGACCATCGTACCAAATTTATAATTGTGGGTACCAAATTTATAATTGTGGGTACCAAATTTAAAACATAGTAAAAACAAATAGAAATGTTACCAACTGTTAAGATAAATAAAAATAAAACGCATTTTACTGTTTTTCATAATTATGGTGTCACATTAAAGTGGAAAAGCTCTCTAATTCAAGAATAAAGATAACAGAATAACATATTTACTTAAATCTTTATCGGTTACTATATCGTATTTTTTCATGAAAATCATCAATTTGAATCAAAATTTACGTAGTTATCTATGGGACATCCAAAAATACATAACTACCTATGAGACATATATGTACAACTAAAGTTTTATGATTACTATTCAATGCTCTTTTGGTGTTTGAGGTTTGATTCAAGGTGTTGCAATGGTATTTGATGTTGGATTCAAGGCGATACTCTTTGGTGTCTGGGGTGGGATTCGACTTTGATGAAGACCTCAGATTCCATCTAGGTCAAAACCAAAGTATATCAAATCCCATCACTCAAAGAACTGGTTGAATTGTTGATTCTACAACAACCTTTCTTGAAGTATCAATTGAGATATCGATTCCACAACACTCTTTTGATGTTTTGTGATTGATTCCACAACCACACATGTCTTATACATTGATTTCACCAGACACCAAGACACAACACTTCAAAAATTTTGTGGTGACTACAATACTGAAGAAAATGCATAGAGAAAAAAAGACAAATCAAGGAAATAAAATCTTTTGAATTAAAGGAAATGGCCCTTGGAGGTTTTATAGCGAAATCAGCCAAGTATGAAAAGTGGAGATGCATTTTTTATCTGGTCAACTTGAGGGATGTCGGTGAAACACCCACATCCATTTTCCTACACAACAACTTACTAACATCTCATACTACTAGAACATCACTTTACTCAATATAACTCAGCATAACCACAACATAACCCTACATAAACAATACCATAATTTGTGTAGTTCTAACTTCTAAACATAAAAAAATGGATGACATGCAATATCTTTACCAACTTAAAAACAATGAGTATGATAACATAAATGCATAAACCAACACAATATAGATCATTCTCTCTTCGTAGCCGTGAGCCCACGTACAAGTTTTATCTTTACCTAAAATCTGCATCATCAAATAGAGATGCATCTGCATTTGGAAAATCAAAGATTGAGTGAAGTAGTTATCTCGTACTAACATGGATAAAATTCATGGAAATAATGCAGTCCAAAAATATTTATATCATACCAATATCCAATCAATAACATGTCATAACTCTCATCAACTGATAAACACATATAAAAATATTAATCTACTCACTATTCTAGAATTAATCATACGGCCATGCATTCATCTTATCCTAAAAAGTGATTATCAAACTGCACAATGAACAGTTCTCGCAAAATCTAGCCTTCCAGAAACTTCTAGAGCTCTATAAAAGTCTTAGAAATACCGCAACACCCTCTCTTTCTTGACTTACCTCCAACCACAACAACAAAACCTCATTCACGATAATTTAGAAAATCTGGAAAATAATATAAACGATCAGCTTCAAATATGTGATCACAAATCAAAGTCTAACCGTCCACATTCTAATCACACCATTGAAAATCAACTTCTATACGTGTTGAAGCTACCCTCAAAGTTTGGAGAAGATCCGAAAATAAATGAACTCGCGATCTGTCTTTAAATCTACGTTAGTTCAGATCGCATCTGAAACAAAGCGACTCACAAAAATGTGAATAACTTTTAAAATAATAATCTAAATCAATATAATATCTATATATAAGGGTTAACTACAATTCCACAAAATTTTCTGTCCAGTGGAAAGATTTGCTAGGTCAAATCTCTGTCATTCCATGACATATCATATATGTCTGCATCTCCTTCATGTGCAAGCTTCTCTTTCTCCTTTTCAGGCTTTCAGCTACATTCGGCCCTTCTCTTCTTTCTTAAAGAGGAGGCCACAAAATTTTAAGGAAAACTAAGTTAGATTTTTTCCAGCTTCTTTTTTAAATAGAATTAGGGCTTTCGTTCCTCTTAAATTAAAGCAGAAATTAGAACTAAACCAAAATTAATCAATTTCTCTTTTTTTTTTAATAATATCTTCAAACCAAACATTAAAATCAAATCACTTATATTTTTCATTCCCAAAAACATACACATTGAGACTCTATTCCCAGAACACGTTTGTTACACCGATATCATGACACCTAAAGTGTTTCAATCCTCAAATTTGGATCACGGGCGTTATAATTCTCTCCCACTAACATAGATTCGTCCTTAATCTAACTACTATAGTTCCTTCTCAAAATGACCCAACTACCAACCTTAAGTCGGTCTTTCTTTCTCCAACCAACACCAATCAACACAGCTCAACTATCAGATCAATAGAAGATCAACTGACAAGTGACATTACTTGGTTCACATCCAAGTTACTCAGCTCATGTCTTGTATCTTCCCTCTTAGAACGAATTATCCTTCGAGCGATGGAGAATCTACCGCCCTCTATAGAATCAACTACCTCATCCAGCAACTGAGAACCACTCTTGCTCTCAAATTCACAGCCGCTTAACCTCGCAAGGTTACATAACCACAACTTTTGGTCACTCGATCAGATTAGGACCATTTGATCCTTCTCTGCTTAGCATGATCTCGGCTATTTACTCGATCATCGTTCATATCGCTCCACAACTAGCAACTCATCACTTCATAACTTACATGCTCAACACGGCTCAACTTAGTTATATGCCAAAAACACGGTTAAGCCTAACCTCATCCAATAGCATGGCTCAACATAGCCATGCCGGTAATCAACTCACCTCAGCATGATCTTTTCGACTAACCGAAGAGTAACACAACACAGTCTTCCCGACTATCAATCCAAAACAGCATAATCCTATCGACTATCAACTCATTACAGCATATTATTTTGGCTATATGACACTCTGTTGCATCTTCTGACCTCACATGGGTCGACCAGTCCCAACTCTATATGAAACTTGGATAAATTAATCTCTATTTGGGTCAATCTGTCTCCATAACACTCGAGAGTTTGATATCACTAAACAATTCGGAACAATCGGTCCCACCAATGCTCCTGTGACGGCTATCTATCTCCAACTCCACGCACTGTCACAATTTCTCTAATTATTCATCATGAAAAGCGCACAAATATTGGCTAGAGAAATTGTCAATTAGACCGGTTTTGATAGATTGATTCAATTATAGAACTTTTCAAACTCTATGATAAATCTTGTTAAAATTAAATTTATTTAACTAATATATTCATAGGTTTATTTAGCTAATCATTTGCATAAAAAACTGTTATATTCAGCCATATTTAAATGTTACCAATCAAATTTTAATTTATTATACTCGACTATGTCAAGAATCAGCCAAAACAAATCTGGTCCTACCTTCCAGCTGCTACTATTTTGACTCATAATGTATATTTTTTAATTAAAAAGATTTCGCCCTAGTTTCTCTCTTAAATACGGTTACACGGAAATCGAAGTGTTACCGGAAGTTCACCATCGCCAATTAAAATAACTTTCAGCCATCAGATCTCTGCACGTCCATCACTATGAACATCGTCAGTGACTCTTCATAGGAACTCCCATTAAATCCTGAATAATTCTTTTCTCATTGGAGAAGTTATGTGTGTCGCCGGCATTTGTTTTCCTATAGCAATTTGTCTCGTTTCAAAGGTGGCCTCCAGTGGCAGAGCTAGAATCTTTTGAAGGGGTGTCAAAATATAAAATTTAAAATTTATGAGTGTCAATATACTAATTAAAATAAAATTTTTGTTAATTTTTGTACTAAAAACCAAAATATATACCAAAAATATAATAAATTTTAAATTTGATGGGTGTCAAATGACACCCCTAACTCCATACTACCTCCGCCACTGGTGGCCTCATCTTTAGCATGTTCCCATACCTATTCTATTTGTCCCCCATGTGGTTGAATCGCTTATACATAAAAACGGATTAACTTCTCCTGAGCCACCAGAGCCTCCAATAATGTCAGATCCTCTGGATCTATAACTACAAGTTTGTGCTCTCTACATCTCTACCAATATTTATGTGATCCTTCCCAGATATGGTATACTTCTCCTTCTGCTTCACTTACTGTGGAATGTTTCGGTTTAATATTATAGAATATGAGTTTCGCGAGGTTGCCTGTAACATTCGTAGTCGTGCGGATGACGTATGGATCGATTCCCGAGATGTTATTGATCGGAAAAATATTAGGGTCACAAAAAGTCGATATTTGAACCTTGGAAGATGGCCCGAACGGACTGGGTTAAGGACCCGAACGAGCCATGACTTGGGAAAGGTCAGGAATCGAACTGGGTGACTTTGAATCGAATTAGGCCGGATCTGAGATTCAGCCCGATCGGGCTAGATTTCGGCCCGACCGGGCCAGATTCAAAATGGGCCTAGGGCCCAAGCCCAATAGGTGAAAAGTTTGGGTATAAAAACTGAAGCTCGGTCTTGATCTAAGCTCAAGCTAACATAAGGAAAAAGAGAGAAAAGAGAGAAAAGAGAGAGAAAAGAGAAAGAAAAGAGGAGAAAAGGAGAACAAGAGAAAATTAGGTAAGCTTCTGTTTTCAATCCTATGGTGTTATGGGATAAATCAAGTGATTAAGTGTTGGTTGGTTGAATTTGTGAACAGAAACCTAAGAAAAGGCTAAAAAGATTCAAGGAAGGATCTAGTGATTTCGAGTTAAAAAAAACCGAATCAGGTAAAGATTCCTTCTTGAGATCTCTTCCTTATTGTACTAGGGAGGTGTGGATGAAATTTGGTGGAAAAAGAAACCAAAAAGGAGGAGTTATGGCTTCGGAAAGGTCATTGTCGAAGCTGGCACGACCGGGCCAAGACTAGATCGATCGGGCCGAGGGTTGGTCGGACGATTCCAGAGACAGGCAGCCAGGTGCAGCACGATCGGGCCAGTTTCCAGAGACAGGCAGGCAGGTCGAGCTGAAGAATGGTCGACCCGTGGATCG
>KE157569.1:1197-16276 GCA_000411055.1 Leavenworthia alabamica
GTGGATTGCGAAGAAGACGTGTACGTCCTTGACGCCGCTGAGGACGCTGGAATCGATTTGCCGTACTCATGCCGTGCTGGATCTTGCTCAAGTTGCGCCGGGAAAGTCATCTCTGGCTCCATTGACCAGTCGGACCAGAGCTTTTTAGATGATGACCAGATGAAAGAAGGATATGTCTTAACCTGTGTGGCTTACCCAACTTCTGATGTCGTCATCGAAACCCACAAAGAAGAAGCCATTGTTTAAGTTTTATCTTCTTGTATAAGTTTGATCTCTCTTGCTACTTGGCTAAGATCAATGGATAACAAATTTCAATATTTTGGTTGTTTCAATTTTCCATAAAATCATTTTAACATGTTCACCTATCCTTTATGTCATAATAATATGAGTCTGAGTCAAATATTATGAAGTTGCAAGAACATATATAATCAGCTGCAATGAGGTCCACCAGAGCTGTGTACACCAGAATCCCAGCCTAGATACCCTCACTGACCAAAGCTCCTAGGTTATGCGAGTTGAAAGACGAGGTCCCAGCGGTTCCAATCCCGATTCCTTATAGGTTTTGTGAGTGCGTTGTTTATAAGGATTTAACTTTGTTAAAGTAGATTATGCTTTTTTATGGATATCAAAGTAATTAATTACAACATTACCAAGAAAAAAGACAAGTTCGAGTCCTCATAAACAAAACTTCACAAGTGTTTCTCCAGCATCACCAAAAAGATGGATACTGAGTAATCCTGAGGTCACGAGTTCGATTCTCTCTCGCTCCCATTAACTTTTTTTTGTTTTTTTTTCCTCTATCTCGCATTGACCACTCACCACCAGTTTAGCGTGGAGACTTCTGTAATCTTCTGACATCTTCGCACGTTTTTATTCGGCCGATCAAAAACTCAGATACCTTAAGATCGTCAATTCGATTGGAATATTTCTTCCTCTGATCTCACCGATTGATTTCCCACTCATAGATTATTTTTTCTTCATCTAAAATCTAGGGTTAGATAAGGTTGATCAATGATGCAAGGTGAAGTACAATTACAGCCACCGGATTCGCAAAAGCTAAGTGATTCAGCTCCACTGTTGGGAAATCACACCAATTCTTCTTCGGCGTCTGTGGTAGCAGAAAGTTCCGATGAGATAAAGGTTGAGGATTTGGAGAATGATGCTTCTTCAGCTCCTTGCTGTAGAATTTGTTTAGAGAACGATAGTGAATTGTTAGGCGATGAATTGATATCACCATGTATGTGTAAAGGTACTCAACAATTTGTGCATCGGTCATGTTTAGATCATTGGCGATCTGTTAAAGAAGGTTTTGCTTTCTCTCACTGTACAACCTGCAAAGCTCAGTTTCATCTTCGTATTGAACCTTTTGAAGATAATAACTCTTGGCGTCGTAAAGCTAAATTCAGACTCTTTGTTGCAAGAGATGTTCTTTTAGTATTCTTCGCTGTTCAAACTGTGAGTAGTATCTCTCTATCTCTCTTTCTCAGGTTCTCTTCAGTCTTCATAGCTCGCTCTCTTGTAACTGTAGTTTTTATGAGGATGATTCTGTTTGTTGTCAATATCTGGATCATAAAGTGAATCTAGATTCGAATCTTGACCTGGTGACTTTGTAATTTCACATGGTGGGAACTTGATGATTGTAAAAATTGTTCATTTTTTCTCACTGTGACTTGTGTTTTGTTTTCTTGACTTGACATTGTTAAGCATGTTTTCTATAGAGATTGTCTTCTGAGATATGAAATAAGTAAGAATCATAGAGATACTGAAAAGAAGAAGATTTTTGATGTTCTAGGTTATTGCTGTGATGGCTGGATTTGCATATTTGATGGACAAAGATGGAGAGTTTCGCAACTCTTTCAACGATGATTGGGATCGTATATTATCAAAACATCCCATTCCGTTTTATTACTGCATTGGTAATCCTGAATCTTTCATAACTAATATACATTCCTTTCATCCTTTGGAATCCTTATAAACATTTGGTGTATCATGATGAATATTAGGAGTTATATCCTTCTTTGTGCTTACTGGGTTTCTTGGAATCATTCTACATTGCTCATCTCTCAATGGTAATGATCCGAGGATGGCTGGATGTCAGAACTGCTGTTACGGATGGGGTGTCTTAGACTGTTTCCCTGCTTCAATGGAAGCTTGTTTTGCTCTTGTTGTTATCTTTGTTGTCATCTTCGCTATTCTTGGTTTAGCTTATGGGTTTCTTGCTGCAACTATGGCTATTCAAAGGATATGGCAGAGACATTACCATATTCTCACCAAGAGGGAGCTAACAAAGGAGTATATTGTGGAGGATCTTCATGGAAGTTACACTCCTCCAAAGCTGGATGCAGAGCATGAAGGAAGACTGAAAATGCTGAAACTTCTGTGACCGCTCTTGTAAGTGTCGAATAAAAGGTTGTATGGAGTTTGAGGCACATTAGAGACAAGTTCATGTAGCTTTGTTCACAAAGAACTTCTTTCTTTTCTTTATTATGTGATAATATAAGTACCTAATGAATACATTGTCCTTTATATATATATGAGGTGAAGCAACGCTACTGTAATAGTAAAAAGATATTGAGACCAACTACTAAGTGTTGATTCATGCAAAAGAAAGCTCTCACCTGAGTTTACAGTTTCTTCAGTGAGATAACAATGGATATCTTGTGAAAGTGAAAGAAGCATAAAATTCCGAAGTAATAATTATCAAAAACACGACCACAGTGGGAGTCGAACCCACGACCTTCTGATCCGAAGTCAGACGCGCTAATCCACTGCGCTATGCGGTCGTTGAATATTATATTGCGCATTTTGTTTCTAGACACTAACTAGCTAGTTTTATGAATTCTATCCAAAAACACTTGTAAAAACCATTCGAGCAGTACTGTAGTTGAGGCCTGACTGACTTCGTAATCATTCTATACACTTAATATTGAAAAAACCTTGTGTTAAAGTAAGCCACTAAGATTTATTATGCCTTAGGTTCATAACAATGAAAATAAACAGTAGATGCAAAAGAAGACAAGTGTATCATCCACATCAAGAATCACAAAGAACAGCTCACTCTAAAATAAAGCTTATAATATACAAAGAAGAAAGTGAATAATAAACCTTTATTTATGAATAAGAACAATCTTTCAAAACCTCATAAGCCATTGATCGTTGTTCTGCACTCAACTTTTCCGGGAAATTCACTAGAAACATTATTTTCAAATCCCCACGTTTACCTTCTCCCTTACCATTTGGCAAACCTTGACCTTTAATCGCCTTTTCAAATCCATGAAAAATAACATCTCCTACAGATATAGACATTGATTCACCGGTCAATAATGGTACAGAGAGTTTACATCCGGTTAAAGCCTGTAGAAGAGGAATCTCGACAGCAATCTCTAAGTCATCTCCACGTCTTTTGAACAAAGGATGTCTCTTTTCTTCAACTACAAATGTTATATCTTCTGGGAGATAACCGGGTTTTTCATTCCCTACTCCTTCAAATGTGATCTTTGTCCCTTTCTTCCATCCCGGTTTGATGTTCACTCTTAACGTTTCTTCTTGTTGCTTAATCAATCTGTTCATGGTTAATCATATAATTAATTTTATACTAAACCGAACCGAACCAATCCTAAACCGAAATTAAAAAAGTTGAGTATAAGTGACAAACCCTTCATCGGTGATGATATCTTTAGTAATCTTGATGTTCTTAACTCCACCATGGCAGAGTTCTTCCAACGTACATTCAAGCTTTTTCTCCACTGCCGGTGGTTTTTTCGGCGGTGTTGATTGTGAAAAGACTATCGGCGTTGTGCTTCTCCGACTTATGCTTTTTGCCATTGTCTGCTTCTCCGGTTGTCTCGTGCTCTTACTCTTCGAATACGGTACAGAAGTTGACGTAGCAGAGCCTCTTTCATCTTTATCTTTCTTGATAATACTCTTCAAAATCGACGACGATGGAGAAGATTGTTGTTTCGCGCCATTTATAGGGTTATTGCTTGGAGGAGATGAGAGTTCATCTGAGGAATCAAATAAATCACTTAAGGTTTGATTTTTCCCTCGCGGACTTGTGAAAGGTGACGTCAAAGGACTGGAGTTGATAGAGGTCTGTCGTGATTTGAGACCATGGCTTCTTCCTCCGCCGTAGTTGCTGCCTTCATCTCTACGGCTAGTGCTTCTTAAGAAAGCAAATCGGCGGTTTGAAGAAGCAGAGTTGGTAAGGTACGTTGGTCGAGCTTGTGGCGTATGGCTACGACGGCTACTAGAACTTGATAACAGAGAAGTTCGACGTGTGAAGAGAGATCCATCATCCATGCTTTGTAGCCGGAGACCTCTCCGAGCAGCAATTAATTCATCCTCCTCCGCAAATTTCTCCTCCAGAAATCTCTGGTGGATTGCCTATAAAAAAAATGTAACAAAAGATTCATTTATTCCCTTCTCACCATATTGATCATATTGCATGAATCATCATTCATCATCACATGTTATATAAAGAAGACGAACACATACGGAATCAGCAGCATCGGAATGAGAATCAGATTTACGATGAGAAGAGTGAGAATGCAATTTGGTGACGAGAGACTTGTATGCTTTGCATGCTGTCTTTGATATTCCAAAGAAATCTGTCGCCGGCGTTCGAGGAGTCGCCATTGAACCCAGAATGATGATGATGATGAACGGGAAAAAAAACAAAACAGAGAAGGAGATATATTAGGAAACTTGATTAGATTTTACCCATACAGATAGAGAACCGAGTTGTTTGGGTCTTTTATTAGGAAATTTCTGTTTCTCTTTTTAATTTATATATCAAGACCTATACTTTCCAATTCAAGACATTACAGTTTATAAGTTATAACCACACTTAACTTTTTTAAAAATTATATATACATACATTTAACAGTGGTATATTTGCAATTATCGAAATAGCATAAGAGCATATTGTTAGTGTAATCTTGCATTATTGCATATGTTATTATTATTCTTAATAGTGGATTCCCATTTCGATAGTTGGTGGTGATAATACTCTCCACGTAAAAATATATATAATTTGATATTGTATATTTTCTGTAAACCGCTTTAAATTTTTAATCGATATATCTTTAGTTGACTTTTTTATTATCATTTGTTCTCCCTTATCGTTTCGATTTTTAATTTGTTTTATTAGTCTTGGACATTTTGTTCGGTTTGTTCGGTTTACCGAAAACCGAACCAAATTAGATCGGTTTCGGTTTGTTCGGTTTTATGTGAGTAAATCGATTGGAACTTTTTTATTTTTTGTTCGGTTTTCGATTCGATTCGGTTCGGTTTGAATTATTATTCGGTTTATTCGGTTAACCAAATAATTGTCAAAAATATGTTTCGGTTCGGTTTATTCGGTGTAAATTAAACCAAATAAACCGAACAAACTGAATAAATCGAATCGAAAGGTGAATTTTCAGATTTATTCGATTTATTTGGATTAATCGGATTGAATTCGGAAATATTTTTTTTTACCCAAAATCGAACTGAATAAACCGAAAACCTAACCGAACAAACCAATATTTTTTCGGTTTTACTTTGGAACTAATTTTTGAAAATCGAANGAATCGAAAGGTGAATTTTCAGATTTATTCGATTTATTTGGATTAATCGGATTGAATTCGGAAATATTTTTTTTTACCCAAAATCGAACTGAATAAACCGAAAACCTAACCGAACAAACCAATATTTTTTCGGTTTTACTTTGGAACTAATTTTTGAAAATCGAATAAATCGAAAAACCGAAAACACCGAACCGTTTAAACCGAATGTAGAGGGGTATGTTTTATAATAAATACAAATTTACATTCAAAGGCAATTCAATTTTTTTGTTTTTCATTTTTCTCCTGACAAATATATTTTTTTCTCGAGAAGACAGTAAAATAAAACGTGAGTGTTGGCAGTTGCAGGTGGGGACAAGCTCTGTGTTTCCAGGTTCTTTCCTTTAGTCATCAGATCAAAGCAGCCTCTATGACCAACCACCAACCCTAAAGAATCCAACTTTTGTTACCATCTCAAACGTTCTCCAAACTCATTATCACCAAAATCCAACATAAACATGGCGAAATCGATTCCACTAAATACCACAAACCTCTTCTTTCTTCTTCCTCTTTCTCTCATCCTCTTCTCCTTAAATCTCTCTACCTCCTCCGCTCAATCTTGTCCTTTAGACTTCTCCCATGTCCTGAGAATCCCATGGAACACAACTGATTGTAAAAGCTACTACAAATCAAACGATAACAAAAATAATTGTTGTCAATCAATTTTAACTTTAATTGGAATCCCTTTAGCTCATCGTCTCAAACAAACATCTAACTTCCGTCTCCCAGATCTCTCCACTTCTGTTTCTTGTCTCAATGATCTCCAGAAGAAGCTCGATTCACTTTCTCTCGCTTCCAAACTCACCTCCATTTGCTTCGATCCGGTTCAGTTCGTTATCACTAACGAGACCTGTGCTGGAATCCAAACAACTCAAGATTGGGTTTCTCGTCTTGGTCCCACGACAGCGCTTGACTCTGCATGTAGCAGTGGCCTCACGGATCTGACTCGCTGCGATGCTTGTGTGGCGGCTGGATTTAGAGTTCAGACTCAGTTGATTAGTTTAGATGGTAATAGCTCTCACGGAATCTATTGTTACCATTTCGCTGTTCTTTATGCTGCTGGTATTGTTAACAAGAAAGGACCTGAGAGTGATGATGCTTTGTCTTGTTTATTTTCTTTAAGCTTGGGATCTTCATTAAGCTCAAAGAAGACAAAACATACGTTGGCTCTTACTTTAGGCATAACCGGAGCTATTTTCGTAGCTCTGGTTATTACCGGTTTGATTTGTTTGTATTTCCGGTTCAATAGAGCAGTTAAAGCAGGAGAAGTTGGTTGGGAAGATCAAGAATCTAGACCGAAATGGAGACCAAACACTGGCTCAATCTGGTTCAAAATAGAGGAGCTTGAGAAGGCAACAAACAATTTCTCTCAGAAGAATTTCATCGGTAGAGGCGGGTTTGGTTTTGTTTACAAAGGGATATTACCGGATGGATCGGTTATTGCGGTTAAGAAGGTGATAGAATCTGAGTTTCAAGGAGATACAGAGTTTCGCAATGAGGTTGAGATCATTAGCAATTTGAAACATAGGAATCTTGTTCCACTTAGAGGTTGTAGTATGGTTGATGATGATAATCAGAGTCAGAGATATCTTGTTTATGATTACATGTCTAATGGAAATCTCGATGATCACTTGTTTCCTAAGGTTGAGACTCAGAAGTTGCCATTGAGCTGGCCTCTAAGAAAGAGTATCATTTTAGATGTAGCTAAAGGGTTAGCTTATTTGCATTACGGTGTGAAACCGGCGATTTACCACCGCGATATTAAAGGTACTAACATATTGTTAGATGTCGATATGAGAGCGAGGGTAGCGGATTTCGGTTTAGCTAAACAGAGTAGAGAAGGAGAGTCTCATCTCACTACCAGAGTGGCTGGAACACACGGTTATTTAGCTCCTGAGTACGCGCTCTATGGTCAGCTAACCGAGAAAAGCGATGTGTATAGCTTTGGAGTTGTTATATTGGAGATAATGTGTGGAAGGAAAGCTCTCGATCTATCTAGTTCCGGATCGCCAAACACGTTTTTAATAACAGATTGGGCTTGGTCGTTGGTGAAAGCCGGAAAAACAGAGGAAGCTCTTGACAAGTCTTTATCGGGGATGTCGAATCCGAAAGGGATAATGGAGAGATTCTTACAAGTTGGAATTTTATGTGCTCATGTATTGGTTGCTTTAAGACCAACAATATTAGATGCATTGAAAATGCTTGAAGGAGACATCGAGGTTCCTCCTATACCGGACCGACCAGTCCCGCTTGCACATCCTTCATACCGTATGGATGGGAACGGTTTCACTATATCACCGGCGCTTAGTGTACTTCAAATACATTCCGGAGATATGCTCCGATGAAAAAACTAGAACAAAGCTTAGGGTTGTTTTATTTGTAAATATTTGATTGCAAAGATCATTTCATGTAAACATATTGCAAAATCTTGTATAATATAATAACACTACATACTTCCTCTGTTTCAATTTAGTTCTTGGTTTATATTACATATTCTCAAAAATAGTACTGTGAAATCAGTCATCACATAAAAAAGTGTTCTTTTTGTATTTAATTAAAAGAACTAATGGCCAATCGCGTTTGAGGCTCTCTTATTCAGCTACAGAGATCTAACAAAGGAGTACTTTATATTTGTGCTATCTTTATTCCCGAAATACCCTTGTTTTGATTTCTCACCTAAAATTTCCCCTAGATTTGCAAATTCAACGACGAGGTAGGCGATGATGGAGCGAACCTACGGCCGCCGTAAGTCTGGCATGCCAAGGACCTTATCCGATTCTCTAAACGACACCGTTTCTCAGACTGAATATCTCTCTTCCTCTTCGTCGCCGGACATCGAACCTCGTGATTACTCTCTTCTTCCTTTCTCGAGTCAAGAGTCTTCCTCTCTCTGGCACTCTTCTTCGAGGTCAAATTTTCGAGAGGATTATTCACAGTTAAGGAGGGAGAAAAGGGCGAGGAATGGTGAAGCTTTTGCTTTTACTTCCACTTTGCTTGAAGCTCAGGAGTTTGGGGAGTTGATGGAGCATGAGGATGAAGTTAATTTCGCGCTTGATGGGTTGAGGAAAGGTCAGCAGCTGAGGATCAGAAGAGCTAGCTTGTCGTCTTTACTGTCAATTTGTACATCTCAACACCAGCGTCGCTCCTTGAGAGCTCAGGGGTATCTTTAGCCCTTTTTTTTTAGATTTCCCAATTACTTTTGGGGGTTGATTTTGTTCAATTTATGAGAAATTTTCCCAATTGGCATGTGGGTTTTGTGAAATAGATTTGTTTGCGTTCTGGGTTTTCATTATTTTCCGGATTAGGGCAACATTTGTGTACAAATTTCTTGATACCGACTAAGTCAATGGATTCGTTTTCTCTCTTCTGTATCCTGGGTTTCGAATTTTGGTTAAGATTTTCGTTTCTTGTGAATCAGATCTGTGGCGGATTTGGTCTTTGTGATTTCTGAAAAAGGATTAGATTTGTAATGAATTGGATGGTATATTACTGTATAGAGTTTGTATCATGTTGTACTCGAAGTAGGGTTTTGGGAATATTATGTCTAATTCTCTCCCAAGGACTCCAGATTTTGTATTTGCCCATCAACTGATTTGTTTGTTTTCTCTTATTGTTTCAGGATTTCCCAATCCATTATTGATGCGATTTTAGATCTTAGCCTTGATGACATACCAAGTAATCTTGCCGCAGCCACCCTTTTCTTTGTGCTAACTGCTGATGTAAGTGACTTGCAGATGTTTAATCTTTGATTCCTTGACATCTTATTGTTTGTTGTTTACCATTTCACGTTTTTCTTATGTCACTTTGCCAAAATATTTTCATGATTCCAGGGTCAAGACGAGCACTTTATGGAGTCACCCAAGTGCATCAAGTTTCTGATAAAGTTGTTGAAACCTGTGATTGTCACTAGCACTGAAGGGAAGCCACGCAATATCGGATTTAAGCTCTTATCGTTGATTAAGGATGTTGATGCAGCACGTGATGCAGTGAAAACAAATGATCCTAGCACCAGTGATATACTTTCAAGAATTCAGGAACTTCTTGTTAATTGCAAAGAAATGAGATTGAATGATAGCTATAAAATTGAAACAACGAGGCCTGAGCTAAGCACAAAATGGGTAGCTTTGTTGGCCATGGAGAAGGCATGCTTATCCAAAATTTCCTTTGATGGTATTTGAACTTTTTGCCTCTTTTGCTGGAAGTAATTACTAGATAACTATTGCAAAGATAATGTTAGAACTAGTTGGATTTAGATATAGATGACGAAAAGTTTCTGTGCTCTCCAGCAATTTATTTTGCTTCTCTAGATTCATTTTAGACTCTAAGGCGACAATATTGTGATCATTCGTTTATTGTTAATAATTTATCTCATTTTTCCCCAATCAGATACTTCTGGTTCTGTGAAAAAGACTGGAGGGAATTTCAAGGAGAAACTGCGAGAACTAGGAGGACTTGATGCAGTCCTTGAGGTTGTTATGGATTGTCACGCTATTATGGAGGTGTGAACCTGTATGTTATTTATTCCATCTGCACTAATATCATTTATCGTAAGATGAAAACTGTAGTCAATGACTGCCTAGGACGTTGATAACTTGTGTAAAGCATTCCAGCTTCTTACCTTGGTAAATTTTTAGGGTATGTCAGGGCTATTCTTCTTTCAATCCAATTTACTGCTAAAAAGTGGGTTAAGTGAAGGTGCTTTATTTGTGTCTTTATAGAAAGAGAGATTACTTGTTGACCGTCTTTACTGTGGCAGATGACTTTGTTTAAATCAGAATAGCTCTTTTGACAAATTAAAACTGTGAAGAGAGTTCTAGTGATAGATTTTATAGGTTTATCTGCCAGAATCTTTTACCATCCCATGTATACTCTCCTTTGTGCATTAGTTGTCTTCATTGCTGGCAATTTGCAAGTCATTATGTTATACAATGTGAGAATCTTATTACTGATTCTATATGCAGCGCTGGGTGGAATTCGACACACTTTCAGTCCAGGATAAGAAAGATAACCTGCATAAACAGAATTTAATGTTGCTTCTGAAATGTATGAAAATCATGGAGAATGCTACGTTCCTCAGCACAGACAACCAGGTATCTTTTATGTATATCGGTGTCTAGATTCATCACTTAATCAGCTGTTATCAAGTTATAGTAAATAACCACACATTGTCTGTGATCATATTACTGTAACACTAATTTGTTTGTCAGAATCATTTGCTTGGATTTAAGAGATGTTTGGGTTCTCATGAATCCAGAATGTCTTTCACAGAGCTCATGTTAAGTGTCATCAAGATGCTTTCAGGTTCGCAGTTGATTCCATGCCTTGTTTTGAATTGTTACCCATTATGAATTCCACTTGTTCTATCATATCTAATCCTGGTAGCTGGTTGGATTGATGGCTAGGTCTTCACCTACGTGGAGGTTTTCCAAGTCCTCAGAGGAACAATGTGAATCCTCACTGTTCAAATGGTGGTAATCATGATTCTATCTTAGGACTAGATAGGAAAGGTATTTTATTCTTGTAGACAGAAATGAGTCTATCTACTCAAATTCTCTCTTCCTCTCTATCCACCTCTTGTCTCTGCACTTCTCTATGCTAAGCCATTTCTATCTTTTACAGTTACCAATGAGGTCGTGACAATCAGTTCAGGTACATGCTCGACCGGTGGCTCTATCTCCATGAGGAATAGGAGTGTATCTCAAAGAAGTCAATCTATAATCCATTTAGATTCCTCGCCAGCATCAGTGTTGGGTTCTCAATCTAGTGTGTCAGTAAATGAGCCTCCTAAGTCAAAAACAAAAGTTAGTTCCACCATCCCTGGTTCATTTTCTGGGAGATTGGCGTCATTAGGTAGTGGCATTGCCAGAAGTATCCCAAGGACTAGTCAAGCTGGAGAACCCAGTTGTAAAATAAATGGAAAGTTTGCATCCCCTGAGGAAAGCCAAGATCCTTTTGCGTTTGATTTGGAAGATTCTAAACCTTCCAAGTGGGCCGTAGTGTCTGTAAAGCAAAAGAAGTCTAGAGCTCAAAACAAGAAAAGGTGCTACAAACAAAATAAAGATGAAAGTTTGTATCAGCTGTTCTCGAGCCAAGAAGAATCATCAAACCATAGGTTGAACTCCCAAGAAGAACCAAGTAACAGAGACTGCAGTATATCGCTGCAACTCTCTTCTTGTACAAATGACATTGATGAAGAATGTCTATGTCTTTTATCTGATTGCCTTCTATCAGCAGTAAAGGTACTTTTCTTACAGTCTTATAACCCCTGTTTTCTGGTCTGTGGCGAAGTTCTCTTAGCTGGAATAGCAAATATTTAGTTGATGATCATCTGTCTGCAGGTTTTGATGAACTTAACAAATGATAACTCTGTTGGTTGTCGGCAAGTTGGTAGGTGCAGTGGGCTAGAAAGCATGGCTGAATTAATTGCCAGACACTTTCCTTCTTTCACCAGATCTCCGCTTTTCAGTGAGATGGAAAAGACAGGATCGTCCCATCAGAAGAAAGACAAACATCTTACAGATCAGGAATTAGATTTTCTTGTTGCCATCTTGGGTTTGCTGGTAAATTTGGTTGAGAAAGACGGAGTGAACAGGTTGGTACAAGCAAAATCTCAGCTTTTACAGCTAACCTTTTAAGAGCTGGCTGTTGAGGTCAAAAAGTAACACCAGCATGTGGTTGAGTCAAATACATACTAGTTAAACTAGTCACACTGTTTTTGTCTTCAACCCTTAAGCACAGTCGGGCATGGTATATCGTTTCTAATCAGGTAACTTATATTTTTGTAGATCACGGCTTGCTTTAGCTAGTGTTCCTATTACAGAACCTGAAGGGTCACAAGAGAATGAACAGGAAATGATTCCTTTACTATGTTCAATTTTTCTCACCAATCAAGGATCAGCAGACACCAAAGAAGAGACGACTACTTTCACCTTAGTGAGTAGCAGCATCACTATTGTTTGCTGGGACATTGAGATCCCTAGAAAAGGCTATTGTTTGTATATTTATTAATCCTGTTGTTTCTTTTTGTATTAAGGATGATGAAGAAGCTGTTTTAGAAGGCGAAAAGGAAGCGGAAAAGATGATTGTGGAGGCATACTCTGCTTTGTTACTTGCCTTTCTTTCAACTGAAAGGTACTTTTTGTTTTCAGTCTTTAGTATATCTGTCATAAATCCATCTAAAATTTCTCATGAAACTAATCATGTTCTTGGACCCACAAGCAGTAGAAGTATACGCAACTCCATCAAGGACTATCTCCCAAAACGGAATCTCACAATTCTTGTACCGGTCTTGGAAAGATTTGTGGTATGCATCTCACACCTTATGGCTACTCGATTTCAGGGTAGGAGAAATCTCAAGATCCTCTAAAGTGATTATGTTCTTTGTTTTGTTCAGGCATTTCACATGACTCTGAACATGATCCCTCCGGAGACCCATAAAGCAGTGATGGAAGTGATTGAAACCTGCAAATTACCGTAAAGAAGGGATCCAGAAAGGGAAAAGTAATTCTTCCGTCTCCTTTCTCTCTGTACAGCTTCTGCAAAAGAGGAACATGGAATGCTTTGGGGTGATCACTAACTCTGGTGATCATGTCGATGTATGATATAAGGCTACTATTACTTAGTACGTTAGTTTTGTCTCTTAGAGTTTTACTGTGTCTGTCTCGGCTTAGGGTTTTATTTGTCTTTTTCCCATACACTACATTCTTTTGTAGTTTTCTTGACTTATACAAGTTTGCTATATGACACTATTTTTTTATATAATTTGTCTCAAACATATATATATATATATATTACTTATTGTTTAATAAAAATTAACTCTATTGAAAAAGTTGTACAAAAAAATTTTAACAGTATATATTAATTATAGTGTTATATTATATATATATATTTATTTATAATTTTCGAAGCTGTTTGGCACTTGGCAGATAAACAATTGATCTATTTTTATGAAAATGAAGAATTAATATGCCTTTTTTCTTAGATAATGAACAACATTTGTCATACATAAATAACTCTACTTTCTTGTTTCAAGGCTTATTGAGAAGAAACATATTAGATCACACACATTTTTGTTATCTAAATCAGTTACTCTATTCCAATGTCTTCTAAAAGGACTTTGTGACATGTTCAGGTGAAACATAGTAAAGAGAAGTGGTGAAGTCAAGAGTCATTGTTTTTTGAAAAAATCAGTTTGATTTCATCACCCAACTCTCTTGTAAGTTTATCAGCACGATCATCATGTCCACCAGCAAATGTGTAAACTCTATATGCAAATTGAAATGCTCTCCAAAGCATTTTACCCCATCCTACTGTCTTATACTTCATGCTAGGCTTTGCCTCTCTTAACTCTACACTAGTTTCCAATGCAATCTTTGCTTCTCTCTTTTCCTGTGAGTTTGAACCGAAAGACTCCAGTTAAAAAGGGTTTTAAAAACAGTGATCACAATGTTTGCTAAGTCTTACCTTTAATGTCAGTTCCATGCAGCCTGAAGAGATATCAACCATTAATTCTTTAATCTTAACAAGGATATTGAAGTCGAAATGGATGTTATGTTGCTTCAACTTCTTCTCCTCCTCTGCTTTGATCCGGTCTAGAGCTTCAATCTCTCGTCTGATCTGTTTATTTTTACGTTGTTAACATTCTCTTCAGATCAATTCATCTACCTTGAATAGGAACCAGAAAAGAGAGAGAAGAAACTAGCAAACTAAGTAATCTTATGACTTGCCTTTGTGAAGAAACGTTCAGTCTTGTCGAAAAGTTGGCTTGCCGGAGACTCTATCTTCCAGTTCTTTAACTCTTTGATCATACCCTGCAGCTTAGAGTACAATGCCGCAGCCATTCTTATCGCTTCGAGTTTATTATACGGGAACCCTTCACATCTCGCTAGAACCTAACCAAGTTCAAACATCAAGAACATGATGAAACAAGTTTGTAACATCCATCACTTATGTTTGTTAATATATCTCTCTGACCTGTGATTCATCTTCTAGTTTCTCAAGAACTGATTCAACATGATGGTGAAACTTCTGAAGCTCGGTAATGTCCTTATTCTGGAACTTGGTAATCTCTGTCTTAAGTTCATTGATTGAATTCATATATATTCGAACATCCTCTTCTATCTTCTGAAAATAAGGAGACCTGTGAAGATATAAAACATAAAACAAGTATGAGTTTTTTTTATTTGTTTTGACAATTTTGTTGTTAGTTAAAGTGAAATGTGATTTTACTTCTTTGCTATCTCAGCAAGAGCATCAGCCATTCCTTGCTTTCCACTGATTAGAGCGCTTCCAGTCCCGCCTTTGTTTTCTCCTCCGGCGCCACGAGATCTTGGCTCTGGATTCCTCCCTTCTAGTATCGCCTTGAGGAGTCTATAGGCGGCCCCTATTTGGGTTGATCTCTTCAGTTTACTACTTGCTTTCTTGCCTATCAAGCTTCCTCTTGCGCCCGGTGGAGGTGGTGGTGGAGCACCCAGTTC
>KE157569.1:16437-36005 GCA_000411055.1 Leavenworthia alabamica
ACCCGGTCCTTTTCCGGCAGTCACTGGAAGTGGAGGTGGTGATGGAGCACCCGTTCCTTTTCCATCAGCCATTGGAAGTGGAGGTGGTGGCAGTTTTGCTGCAGCCCTTGGAGGTGGAGGAGAACCCGGTTCTTTTCCGGCAGCCATTGGAAGTGGAGATTGTGGCCGTACTGCTGCATTCCCTGGTGGTGGAGGAAGCGGAGCCAAAGAATTCGAAACAACTTCAGATTTTTCTGAAACCTTTAAGCAACTTTGATCATCAATCTGATTATTCACAATATCTTGTTCCTCAAGAATAGCTTTGTTTGCTTTCTCCACTTTCTCAATCTTCTTCTCTTTAACACTCACATCACCATCATCACTCTGAGTTTCTTTCTGACACATATTGTGTATAGAGAGTCTCTTTACATCAATAGGACTCAGCTTTACAAGTGTTTCCCTTCTTACATTTCTAGGAACACTTGAAACAGACATTGCAATGTCTCCAGCTCTACTTGGTTGTTTCAGCACCGTTCTTGGCGTGATCGGTCCCTTCGCTAATGATTCTGATTCCTCACTCGATGTTTTACTCCATGAACTAACCATTTCATCACTTGTTATCTCAGTCACATTAAGCCTCTCATTCATCCCCTTAATTAATCCATCTAATGCTGTTAAAACCTTCTCCACTGTAACAATCATTTCATAAATATTACGTTACAATGTTATAAAATAAAGTTTATAATCATAAGATTATTGAAATATTTGTTACCAAGTCGATCAGAATTATTCTTCCTAACGCTATTGTTCTTATACTTGGATCTTGTAATCCATTCATTGTCCTCAATCCATGAATCTCCAATTGATTTCAAAGCATTGTAGAAATGTTCAAGCACCTGTTACAAAAAAATTTAATCATATCAAAAATATATAAAAATCACAATTAGGTTAGAGCTTATACTTCACTAGTCACCTTATTCTCTTCAGCTCGTCTTATATCAAGAAGTTGACAGTTCTCAACGATCTTAGGACAAAGCTTATGAAGATCTGTCATCGTACGTATCACCATCTACCAATAACCAAACAACAAAACGACAAAATAAACATATGAAAAAAAAAACATAATGAAAAAATATAAACGTACATTGGTTATAGAAAGACAAGCTGTAAGAGGAGGAAGATCAATGATGGTTCTAAAAGTGATGATCCTTCTACGAAGCTCCACCATAAGTATGAAATTTCCTGTCCATTTGCTAGAGTCATTGCTCGAACTCAACATCTTTGTTGTTGTTACTTGTCTATGACCATTCTTGATAACTTCACCCGATTGAGATCTAGTCTTCTTGATAGATGATGATGATGATGATGATGAAGTTGAATAAGATTTAACATTTTGTTTGGTCTCACTACATCTAAGTGATGATTGCCATCTCACAGGCTGTAACATAGTTTCATATAAACATTAAAAAACCAAATTAAACAATCATGTTTTGATATGAAACATATGAATTTGATTTACCTCAACTCTACATGTTTTCACACTCATCTACGGAGAAAACGAGAGAACTGTAAATAAGTGTAGATAGAGATGAAACATGTGATGCTTATAAGTTCTAAGTGTGGTTATTATAACGCTAATGCTCCACTTATATTGAATCTTATCACTTATCTAATTGTGACACATGGCATCTATGGATAGGTTTTTATATGATATAAGAATATAAGCAGAAATGGAAAATATAATATATTTTTTTATTTTGGGAAATCCTAAAAGTAGAATAAATTTACAAGTTTAGAAAAATAGGTAAAATAGAGGAACTCTACAAAAGACAACTAAATCTCAATTTCTTTATTTTATTTTACATTTTTAAATATTGAATAGAAAGTCTTATTTTTAAATGTTATACAAAGTAAAGCTTATAATATCAACAAAATCGTGTGACATATGTCGACAAAAAAAAAAATCGTGTGACATATCGGTTGGTTTGGCAAGAGAGCCTCATTTTTTCCATTTTCTATCATATTAAATTTAAATTTTTCGACAATTTTTTTGTCACATTTCTTTTTTTATTAATTTCTGAAAATTTTATATTCTTTTGTGAAATAGTTTGTCATTTTTAATATTATTACATGTTTGTTTCTGCCATGTTTAATTTGTTGAATAAAAGGAAATGAGGAGGCGATTATATGGAAATGGCAAAACAAACATGTGAAATAAATCTATTTGGTACATGCAGTGTAAATGCATTATGTTAAATATATTTTAGAAGTTTTTTATTTTTTTACTTATATTAGAAATATGTATTAACTCTTTTGTTTGACTTGAAATAAAAGTTTGTTAACAAAAAAATAAAGTAAATAAAGGAATAGAAGATAAACATATAAAATAGTTGATTACGTTATGAAGAATATAATACGTGTTAAAATTATAATTAATGATATTATAATAGATGTCAATTATTAAATCATACGTGTTAAAATTATAATTAATATATTATAATACGTGTCAATTATTAAACCATACGCGTTAAAATTATAGTTAACGATATTGTAATACGTGTCAATTATTAAACCATATTTTTGTACGTGTAAATATTATTTTGTTATTTTATTTTTAATAATATAAGTTAAATGCAATATTAAATACTAAAAAAATATTTATTATTTTTCAATGATATTTATTAAATTTTTATATTTTAATAAAACTAATCTTAATTTTTATTTTTATATTAACTAAATTTTAATATTTAAATTTAGATACGTGATATTTGACTAATTTGATAAACGGTAACTAAATCTCTTTTGAAAAATTGATATTGATCATTTTTATTGTGAAAATTTTAATATATTAATTATAAAATTGTAATATTCAAACATAAATTAATTTATACACATAAAACACATTTACGTAAACTAACATTTTTTCAAGAGTCAATAGATTAAATGCAACGTGTGAAATTTTTTATGAAACTAACTATTGTAGTTTTAATAGTTATTAAGTAGTTTATAAAATTGATTTAACTATTAAAAGTGATTGTGTTTGCTAGAAATTTATGAACAACTGATAATAATTTTTATAACATAATATTTTGAGTGATTACGAAAAAAAAAGAATTAAGTCTTAAAGATAATATAATTAAAAATAAATATATTTTAAATTTAATTTAAAATTATGTCTTCAATGGACATATAAACATTAATTTTAGTTTAACTACATGAAATTTGTTTTGGCCAAATTAAATGACTGTTTTCTCATCTATTAATAAGTTCATTTATTTTTATTCTATTTTTATAATATTCATAGTTTAAATGACAGTTTTTCTTACTATTAATATTTTTTCAGAATTGAATAGTTTTACCATTTAAACTGTCAATTATGACTAAAATTATAAAGGCTCGAATCCTGATTTTTCAATCCATAATAAGGCTTTAACTATGGAATCACCACAATTAGTTCGTATTAACTAATGAATTATGGTGTTTTTTTTAGAAAATCATGATATTAATTTGAGTTTTGGTTCTAAATGTATATCTATTAAAAAAGGTAAATTATTTGATAAGATATCTTTTGTACTATTATGATATATTGTTTACTATCAACTAGATTTGAAATGTAGATCTTCAAATAAATAACACTCTAGAGAAGTATTATGAAATCTCTAAGATAAAAAATGGGATAATTATAATGTTAATATAAAGTAAATATAGTTGTAAGGTTGAAAACATTTACAAGAAATATAATATATCAAAGTGCATGCATGTTTTATTATATTCGATGTTATTTATTTTATTATTTGAACATAATCTTAATTAAAGTTGAAATTTTCTTTTAGATCATTATGATCATAACATAGAATATAACATAGTCGCTTAAAACTTATCTCTTACAAGTTACAATCCTTTCTTACCCTTATGCCGTGTCTTATAAGTTAACAAGACAAAACCCAAAATCTTCCAAAAAAAAACTTATACTTAGATTACTAAATCATCTTTGCTTCTCTACCGTGAAGGCGGAGGAGGAACACCGTTGAGAAACGCCGAGAAAAAGGCGAGAGAGCTACTTGGTTTGAAGCAAGGCACCGCATGTCCAGCTCCTCTAAACGTAGCAAACGTTAGACCTTCGTATTCTTGAAGCCACCCACTTACCTATTATAGCATTATCAAAAAAAAACTTAACCGGTCTAACCATAGCCAAATTAAGAACCTAAATAACCGGTTAGTTAAATCAGTTGGAGACCTGTTTCTCATGGTACCATGGCCTCCAAGCTGTCTTGATGGGTAACTCAAGTGCGCTTAAGCTATACCGAGTCGCTAGTACTGGAACTCTTCCGTCTGTGTCACCACTGAGCCCATCACAACAGGAATCAAAAACCAACGGCTTAGAAAAAAAATTAGAGAATAATAAAATTTTCTTTAATATTGTTTTTGACCAATCATAGTCGAAGAAGCTAAAGTATATAGTGGTTACTTGTGTCGGAAGCAACCGAAGTGTTTCGGTAATAGAATAAATATTTTTTACCTTGTAAATATTTTTAATTAACTAATTGTTGTAAGAAACTTTTAATTTACCTGTAAACCCATATTCTCAATCCTCCAGCGATGAGTTTCTCGTATATAGGCAAAACTGATGGCTTTGAACCAGTCCAATTATTAAATATCTCCATGCTATATATATAATATCATAGTATCAAAATATATTCATAAAAGTTCATTCATATATTATACAAAAAAATAATAAACTATATATATATTAGGGAGAGTACTTGCAAATGCTCCAGTTCTTGAGATTAACTCCATCACTGGCATGAAGTGACTTCTGAACATCAGCTCTATTGTAAAATATTCTCGCATAATCATCTAAGCACGGATCATATCCACTCATGAGTCTCGGTGGCATCTAAAAGACAAAACACTTGTTAGCTTTCAAAGACATGTAATAAGTAATAAACTAATGATTATATATTAATTAATGCGTACCCTCTTGGAGATTAAGCGAGAATTTGTTTTGAATTGATCTGAATACAACTTAGAAGCTCGAGCAGAATCACCAATGCAAACTGAAGTATAGATACTATAGATATCAATCTCATGATACTGCTTGAGAACTTCAGCTACGGCCTCATTGCACTCATCATTGCTCCAAGTATTGTCACTGCTGAAATTACATGTCCTGGTTATGATTCTATGTGTCTCATCTGATATCACTGCATGGCTCCATGCATAATCCACCCAACCTCTCCAATCTTCTGCATCTGACGTCTCAGGATTCCCCATCTTTATAGAAAACAATCACATGCAAAGGTTATAATAAACACATTGATTCACGTAGTATTACTTTGTATGATATTTTTAGGTTAAAGATGAGAAGTTTTACACTTATACTAAGAAATTTAAACGTACCAAAATACCCTTAAGATTGATGTGAAGCAACGAACCATTCTTTATGTTATTGTTATCATACACAACCTCTGCTAACTCGGGTACATATTTTCCTATAAATATTTTTACATTAACATAAATTAAAATACATTATGTGCACTATAGATTAATATTAATATTAAATCCAAATGTTTTATATGTTACCTGCATAACTTTCACCTGCGATATAGAATGTGGTTTCTTTATATTCTGGGAATTTTTCAAACCAGTTACAAAGAAAAGAGTATGCGTCTCTTGCTGCTTGTAAGATTAAAACAAAAACATATAGTTATATGCTTATGATGTATCTACTTACTAATAAGAACGAAGACTATGTATTATAATAATAATATATAATGGACCTACATGTAAAGTCATCACCAAGCTTTTGATAATCACTACTTGTGTTTGAATACGAAAAGCCAACACCGACTGGAGATTCTAAAAACAGCATGTTGGCTTCTGCATCAGCAAATCAGCCTTTTTCTATTATTATAATGTCATTTTCATTTACTTATAAATCTTATGATGTTAAGAAAATCATATAAAAAACAAAATAAAAATAATATTACCTTTATTCCATGCGTATGGATTAAAGTTAAGTCCGTTTCCGTTGGTGTCCACGAGAAAAGGACCTATTTCTTGTGTTGCTCCATATCCCACAGAAGAACAACCTGGACCTGTTTATACCAAAAAAAAAAATAGTTACTGATGCATGCATGCATGTGAATATATCAAAGATTAGGTTACCTCCATTAAGCCAGAGAACTAGAGGTTTCTCTTTGGGGAGATCCATGGCCTCAAAGAACCAATAAAACATAGCTCTTCCGTTGGATTCATCGACAGGAACATAACCAGCATAATGTCTGAAACTCACATCAGGTTGTCCAGGTAAATCTGTGACTAGATCTTTCTCGTTCGCCAACAAGCTCCTATGTTTCGGACTATCAAACCGATGTTGTCTAGTACATAAAGCCACCGGGACTAATATTGAAAGAGTAGTAAAACACAAAGAAATTAATATATTAGTTATGTTCTTGGTGTGATTATCCATTTATGGCATAAGTTGTGAAGAATATCAAGGAACGGTAATAAGATGAACGATCTAAGACTTAGATGGTCTATTTATAAGCTAAGATCATCATGGGATTTTTGTCTACCTTTTGTTTAATTTTTTAAAAATTTATTATAAAGTTTATTTAAGTGGATATGGAAGAATAGTCCTATGTGGCGATTGGTGGCTTTCATTTTTTCAATTGGTCGAATAATTTCATATTATAAAACTAAGATTTATAAGGACAAATTCGAGAGAATTCGGATACTTGACTAATATAGAGTGGATGAAGCACTTTCTATTTGATGTGTATGAACACGTCATGACCAAAAGTAATATAAATTTAATTAAAATATATATATCAACCTATTTAACCTAAGAAAATAGGACTAATCGACCCCACATATAATGTAGTGAAATGAAATTGGCATAAAATGTAGCCCTATAGAATATAATTAATAAAAACATTGGCATATCTATGTTTGTATATTTGATACGTATAATTCATACGTCAAAGTAGAGGTTTGGTAAGTGATCATATGTTTATGGCTGATTTTAAGTGGTGAATTGAAGCGTGACAGATCTCTATAATTTGCTTCTGTAAATGACTTTTGAAGTTAAGGAACCGATCTAACACCTTCCTTAAATGTTGTTTAAGAGAGGGCCTCTTGATAACCGACTTGTAATGGTTAGTACTACTTGTTATATGCACATGGTGTCTTTAATAATGTATCGCCCACTAAAACTCAAGTCAAGGATGTATCTACTTAGTGTAGCTATGTTGGTTTGTAATAAGTCCACATTTATTAGGATTCTAAGCAATAACATGACAACCTTTAAGATTAAACCAATAATAAATCTATTTAAGTTCCTTTTATTTATTTAGAAGATAAAAACCAGAAAAAAAAAATCATGAAATGATGTATTAGGTCTAGGCATTAGAATAGTAGATTTGAGTCCGGGTAGTACCCGATTGGATTTAAATTTTTCGAATAGCGAAAATTAGTACTAATATAAATATTTATAGAATTTTAGATCGGATTTAGATTCGAATTTTTTTTTGGTTTGGGTTCAGATAAATCTCATTTCTTAACAATTAATACGTATACAATTTTAAAAATCTTAAAATATTATATTACAATCCGGCTCTTATAATATTTTTACTTCTACATTCATTAAATTTTACCTAAAATATCAAAAATAGTTAAACCAAAATATTGTTAATTTTTACAAATATAACCAATAATTTAGATATATTTATTTTTTTTGAGTATTTTAGTTATTATAATTTTAAAATAATTGATATTTTGAATTTATAATTATGGTTTAAATAATTAGTTTATATAAATCTTAATAAAATTAATATATTTTAGGATGTAATTATATTTCGGATATTTATAGTTTTTTGGGTCCGGTTTAAATTCGAATTCAAATTTTCAAATATAAAATTTTTCAATTAAATATTTTATCATTTCTAATTCAAATTTGATTATTTTTTAATTGGGCTCACGTATAACGTTTTTTATTTAAAAAACCTATATCTGAATTGTTGAAAACTATATCAAGTATGCTTATGAATATATATGAATAAGATTATAAGAGATCAGTATATATATACCATTATCAAAATTCATGAAACAAACGAATAACTTGTAACAACTATAGCTAACGTCACAGACTCATAGGTAATATAGGTTACATATGATGCGCATATTCCTAAGAAAAAATATGATTTATTTTTCATTAATAAAAACAGAGACATGTCACGTTGCAACATCTTTCAGACAAGGACTGATTGACTTGAGTGTTATGAGAAAGGCAACGAGTATATATTCCAAATTGATGGTGCTCTTTAATTTGATTTTTATTTATATATTTTTCTATATATTTATAAAGGGTTTAGATAAATTTCATAGGAACCTCATCATTAGCAAAGTAGAAAAATGTAGTTCTGTGGCGAACCTTATGCGTTGGATTCTTGATTTCAATTCATTGTACTTATCGTTATATGATATATATAATTAAATAGGATCTAAATCATCTAGAAAATAAATTAAATATTATTATTTTTTTGTCACTGATCCCCACTAAAGTAATCTAAGAACTTTAGCACAATATGCCACTACACATAGAATAAAATAAATTAAATAAATTTATAACTTATCAGTGGATAAATTTACACTTGACTGTTACATAGTTCACATGTGCTTACGTCTCGGTAATATATAGTTTAAATACATGTTTAGAAGATTAGAGAAGAAAATAATAAGAAATAAAAAGGTGATTAGTTTTGTTGAATGGTTATGACATGGACTCCAACTTGCTTTGATGAGGAATGAGAGAGACATCATGTCCGGATTATATATGTTACGTTTCATATTGGATATACACATGTTTTTGCAATTAATCGATCTATATGTATATAAAAGTGTTAATTAGTAGAAAAATGAGACATATATAGTGTAAGAATTACATATTCAATGGACATTAATTTATTTTTGGGCAATTCTCTTGAAGTCAATTCTCAAAAATACCACCAAATTAACTTTAATTTTGATAAATACTATTAAAATTAATTTAAAATTAAATTACTATTTAATAATTCAATTGAATTAAAATTTGATTATATTTTTGAAAATTACACAAAACTCAAACAATAAATACTAAATCCTTCCACTAAATATTCAACCCAAATAAAAAAAAAACTAAACCTAACCACTAAATACTCAATCCTAATATTAAATTAAAAAATATAATTTTAATAAAAAATAGTATTTATGTCTAATTAAAAAAAGTAATATAATTTTATCCTATAAAATATAAATGATGATATTATAAAGAATTACTCTTCTCTTACATACTACCAAATTAAATTTAACTTTCACAAATATCATTAAAATTGATTTAAGACAAAATTACCATTTAATAATTCAATTGAATTAAAAATTAGATAATATTTCAGAGAAATTAAGTAAAATTCAAACAATAAATACTAAATTGAAACACTAAATACTCAACCTAAACAATAAAAAACTAAATCTAACCACTAAATACTCAACCCTAACATTAAATTAAAATATAATTTTAATAAAAAATTGTATTTATGTATAATTAAAGAAAATAATGTAAGTTTGTCCCATAAACTATAAATAATAGTATTAGAAAAAAATACTCTATTTTTTTAATATAGTAATAGGGCATTTGAAGAAAATTTTAATTTTGTAGCTTTATTTTCTAGAAAAGTTGCTATAAATTGAAATTATTAACAACTCACATATATATATATATATATTAAGATATTGTTCATTCTTGATTTTTTTACTAAATTTTCATTTAGAATATTAAGATATATATATATATATATAATATACTATTGTCATATTTTTTGTAACAAAATAGCACACAAACAAAAATATGAATCTTCATATTTTATCCATGCAATTTCGTTGGGTAATTAAATATATAGTCAATCACTTGTCTTTTCTTCTGTTTGCATAATGTTTAAGTTCTCGCACATAAATTTACTATTCTCGAGTCAAAATTACCGATGGCAAAATTTGCATAGTCACAAAGCTCTTTATAAAAAATTATTTTGATCTGGAACGTCTCAAACTAAAAAAAAACTAAAGAATTTGACTGAATAATTTTAAATTATAATTATCTAATAATCTTCCATACTTGGATCTCTTGAATTGGTGAATGGCCACTAGCTTAGGACTTCTAGGTTATACTCTATATATATTATATAGGAGATAATGATTTATCTAATCACCTTCAAATAGTTTATTTTCTACGTAATTAACATGTTTTAAATTTTAAACATAAATCGAAGATTAAAAAAATGGGGACCAGACTCCCAACTCCATATTGGCCAATGGACGTCCACTTATATGATTCTCAGAACTATATATAGATACCCACTACTTAACTATGTATATTCTTTAACACTATGCAATTGTAATAACCCTATTGGACAATAGATCTATGTATGCAATTGTAATAATCTTATTGGACTATAGTTACATGATATGAATCGGTCACGAAGACATCTCATAATACGACACGCATTGGGATCCAATATATAGATTAGTACTTGATTAAAGAAAAGTGAAGAAAATAATTAGAAAATTAATATTAATTTAACCAATCCATTATGTGAATTTATAACCAAGTCTCTTATTAGATAATGACTTATAAGTCTACCATTATGTCTCATTGTTATTTTAACGGTGGGGTTCAGATAATGTTATAATTAACTGCGAGTCTCTGACCACAAACTCAACTAATTAAACTACTGATGTTGTCTGAATCACAAGTTTATCCACAGATGTCTTATGTCGAAAAATAAAAAAGCTTATCCAGGAAATTACAAATGTTAATATTGTTATATTAATGAGCACTAAAAGCGAGAGAGTGAGAAGGTGAAATGTTTGATCGTAACTATTAAAGATAGAACTTAGAAGTTATAACTAGGTTCCACCATAAGGATGATATGAGCATATGGAATCTAAACACAGTACTGCTACTCTACTAGAGACATGCCCTATACTCTAGTTTTAATCTCATCAATTGTAATTCTTAGGGTTTCATGCTATATTCCTTAGCCATGTATATGACACAAACCAGCTTTATTACATTCTTCGTCTATATATTTATTCTATCGTCATATTTAATTTATACTGTTATGTGTCTTAGGTGTCAATATAAGTCAAATGCTACACAATTCTATTTTTTTTATGATTTGAATAACTAAATAATTTTGTGATGTTATATATACAACAACACTAGACTATTTTATGATTGGTACAACCATAATCTCCCGCATAAACATATGCGGATGATTAACCAATCATATCCCTTTATAACTTAATTCGGACATAAGTTGATATAACTCTAACTATTTTAGTTGGAACTTAACCGATCGAGCACATGCCAAAATGCTTAAAATTGATACAAGAAGTTTCTTTCGGTCTCGGATCTTTAAGGTTTAAATATTTTAATGTGATTTCAAAAAAAAAGATTTTCCACAAAAAAAATATTACATAACACGTTTGAGAGATAAGTTTGTTTTGCACGATAATTAAACTGAGTTGTGTCATGTAACAATTGGATGGGTTAGTCAAATTCCAACTTCACTAGAATGGTCAAAGTATAGCTAAAATATAACTTTTTTACAAGTGATTCTTATCCATCCAAAGATTGAAAGTGCGTATAACGTAAGTTCATTTGAGAGCTTTTTTGACTATATCCACTAGATTTTGAAATATTATATGTGTTGATTGTTGACAAGAACAAATATTATAAAATAATTTAACAAGGAAAACTAAAAATAAAGTTAATTAAAGCTTAGAAGACATTTATCAATTAGATTTTGTTTTATATATATACATGTCTTAGCAAAACTTATTCAAAGTTTAGATTAATTTTTGTAATACGATGTAGTTCGGTTGAATAGAATTACATCCTCTAAGTGTAATAATGCCCACTCCGAAGAGACAATTCAACTGATAGATTCAAGATTCAAATCATTTCATTGAAATATATATCAAAAGCTTCTGTATGAGATGAGATTGAATTTTTTATATGGATTAGATTGATTTGATTCGATCCTAATTGATAAGAAATCAAACAGAACCCAATAGTCATATCACAAACTTAGTTTTAATGAGTTTAATTTTTAAAGTACTGTATTTTCCAACTAAAATTAACTAAGAAAGGTAAATGTTTTAATTTTATTTCTGGTCCGTTCATTTGAAACCCATATGGCTTGGGTCCACGTTCATACTATTTCGTACTCATATCTTAAATTCAGACAACATAATTTATTCGACTGTACTTTTATGGAAAACTTTTGTCGAGGCCCGAGATACTGCCATTAATAACATTTGTTAGTTGCACACTACACCGAATAATTAGTTCTTACATAACCGGAAAATAAAAATATACCGGACTATACAAACTAAATAAATTCAACTTAGTTTTGGTGTATTTGTCTAAGCCCAAACTAATATGATCCAATAAAAATTGAAGTAATTGAGTCCCAGATTATTACAACGTCTTAAGTAATAAGCGAAGAACAGTCAAATATGATTTGGATATGTTTTGATATTTATAAATTATATTAAGATATATATTTTTTTTTTAACGTCTATTATTGGTAGATATTTTATGAATGCGAGAACAACTTATATTTACGATGATTCCATGACATAAATATTCTTCAACATGCGGTTCTGCATATATGATATCCTTACGATGGATAAGCTTTCTCCGCAACACTCGAATTTTCGACGGATGGTTCTGCAGGTATGACATCTTTTCTGATGGACAAGCTCTCCCGCGACATAAGAACACGACGGACGATATTATCTGCGCACACTGAAACTTCTGGAAAGCTTTTACATTATTTAATATGTAATAATTGCGTTTTTTGAGTTTCGAACCTCATACTTCGTGTATAAGCCTTTAAACCTTTTCATTTTGTTGCACACGACTGTTGATGCTGTGACTTGATCCTGAGGTGAGCAGAGAACTTGCCAAGGGCAAAGCCAAGACATTGAAGATCTATCAAGGTATGATGCATTCAATGTTGTTCGTGAATCCGATGACAACATTGAGATTGTTCGCAAATCGCAATGATACTGTTAGTTGGGTTATGATAGGTGTGGTGGAGACAAAACCAAAACTCAGGATTGAATTCATTTGTATACAATATTTGGTTAAGCGACTAGAAATTTGATATACAGATTAATCACATTGTCTTTTTTTTTTTGATAATCTTCTATTTTATAAACAAAGCAAAGCTATAGCCCTTTTAGGTTCCTTCTTTGTACTAACCTGTAGTTAGGTAGTTGAATACATTTTTCTCCCAAAAAGCTGCACAAACCCAGAAAAAACTATGATTGTTATATGTACCTGAGATTGTTAGAAGAGATTTGATTGGTTCCAGCTCTCATGTATCTGCCATGAACAGATAATTCAAATCCTCCACAGAGAGATGTGACTGGCGACTACCCTTTTCATCTTCTCCAAATGCAGAAGCCACCATGTTTCTCTTCTTTTCCTGTGCAGTTTAATGTTGGAGAAAAAAACTTAGTTAATATAACCTATAGTGGAAAAAAAACATGAAAACATTGCAGAGATGATGACTGACCTGAAGGGCTAATATTCGATCTTCTATTGTATCTTTTATTGTGAATCTCACCACTCTTACTGGTCGAGTCTGTCCTATACGGTGTGTTCTGTCAATTGCTTGATCTTCAGTGGTCGGGTTCCACCATAAGTCCAGAATGAGAACATGGCAAGCTGCCACCAGGTTTAGCCCAAGACTAGCAGCTTTGAGAGACATAATCATTACAGTAACCTTAAATAAGAGTAAGAAAACCAATCAGTGTGTAAAATCAATGGATACAGACAAAAGAAAAAAGATGGTCATGAGGTGCATACCTCAGGGAGAGTATTAAAATCTTGTACTGCTGCATCTCGAGCTGCTACTGTCATTTTTCCATCAAACCTTCTATACTGAATACACGAACTCTTAAGACAAGTTTCAAGCAGGTCCAGCATCTTTGTCCATTGGGAAAACACAATGGCTTTTTCTCCAACTACCTTAACCACACTATCAACACTACTCTTCACAGGAGTTGCAGGTAAACTGGATGACTTGTCAAGCTGCTGATTATTCTCTCCATTTTGAAATGTCTGATTCAAATCATCCATTACTGTAGCTGGACTATGTGGTCTGCTCAATGATTGCAAGATATCCAAAGCAGCCTTGATTTTGGATGAAGCACATGGAAAATTTTCAAGGCAAGGCTCAATAGTCCCAACAGGATCTGAGGTGGTATGATCATATGGAGCTTCAAGTTCATGCAAGCCAAGCATAGCATTGTCCAATGTCACTTTGGAAAATAGTGATGAAATTTCAAGTCCCTCTTTGCAGTCAGACAGTGGGCATTGATTATTATCGCTAGCAAGACATTCAGAAATGCACTTATTACAGAAAACGTGACCACAGAGAGAAACAACAGCATCAAAAGGTGCATCCTGTAGGAGAAGAAAGGACACAGAATAAGAAACACAGGGAAAACATAAGAGAGTTTGACATCTAAATGTGACAGATATGACCCAATAATCCAAAGCTTTGCCTTGGAGTTCGACAGATTTTCAAGGGTAGAGAATCTTACATTGCAGATACGGCATATTGCTGATGGAGTTTCTAAGCAATACAGGAGAAAGGTTTGTTTCTCATATGAAAGCTTCTTAGCCACTTCAACTGAGGATGTAAATGAGGAGCTGGGTACGAGAAGAGGGTGACCACAAGCTTGACGAAGACGCAACAGCAACAATAAAATATTTACATAATTTTTCTGCACAGTTCCAGCTTCTGCATATTCCTGACGATGCAAAGGTTTATTTATCATTATAAAAATATTTTTAAACAAAGAAACATCATTGCACTCCATAAACAATGCGTCCATAGTCATACCTTGAATTGGTCACGCGAATCGCACTCTAGTTTTGAGTAGAAATCACGTTCTTCCTTGGTGAAGTCTATTTTCCTCAACTCAATGGACTTTGGAGGTAAAGAGATCACAGGTTTCCCATCAAGAAGTGTATCTAAACGAGTTTACTAGTAAAAATCCATAGAAAACCTTGATAAGCAGATAAGAAATTTAGCTTCATAGCAGAAGACTGACCTTTTGTACGTCTAAGCATTATTGTTTTCAGGATAGCCTGCAAATCTTGATATCCTTTCACCGAATTCCTATTAATGGGGTTCTTAATCATCTCACAAAACGAATAGTAGCTAGAATAAGGATGATAGTTGAGGAATCTGAAGTAGCTGTAGAGGTCATCAATTGAATTCTGGATAGGAGTGCCAGACAAACACCATCTGCGCTTAGCATTAAGGCTCCAACATGCCCCTGAAGCTTGAGTTTTGTGATTCTTAATGCTCTGAGCTTCATCTAGAACAACTCTAAACCATAAAACTCTAGAAAGAGGGCCGTACATAGACACAGCAGAATCACAATCCATATGTTTCCTCTTCTTTGTACCCTTCTTTTGAGAATTTGGCGGATCTTTTATTTTTGAGCCAAAACCAGCAGATTCAACTCCAACATCATGTACGCCGCCCTTCTCATTGTTTTTATCAACATGAGGCTGTTTCGGGACTTCAATACCCACAAGGGAATATGTGGTAATGACAACATCATATTTTACTAACTCTTGAGGATCCTTTGTTCTGTTGTTGCCATGGTATACCAGAACAGATAGATTTGCTTCAGGAGTAACCTTCTTGCGTAATTCATCAGCCCATTGTTTCATCAGACTAGTGGGACAGACAATAAGAGTTCCGCCAGCTGGCCTTCCCTTCATCTTACATAAACTATCTTCGCTGACACTGTTCTCATTGAAAACCACCTGTGAGTGATCAAATTGATCTTGTCCTGCATTCTTTGAATCTCCTTCACATGGTAGGGAAGCTGTAGACCGTTCTGTCAGTATAAGCGCTATGGTGGAGATTGTTTTTCCAAGTCCCTGCAGAAGATAATTACGCAAGAGAATTCATTAAAAACATATGTTTTGGGTGTTGAATGTATAATACCTAATAACATGAGATAGATTTACAATAGTAGACATAAACCTGATCATCAGCAAGAAACCCTCCAAAACAGGGGTCACCACTTGTCTCCTTTTGGGACATCCATGCCAATGCAATTCTCTGTTCATGTTAAACGTATAATCAATTTCGACTTGATCCAGAGTAACTATTCAAACCAAAAAAACAAATCAATTGAATAAAAGTTCTACTATTCAAGCAAAAATCATCTTAGTTAAGCAAACAGAAATGTGCTTGAAGAATATATACACAAAACGTGAAGTTCCACAGCTTGTGTTTTTAAACAACTAAAGGGAATGTTACCACTTTTTAACATACAAACCTGATGTTTTAGAAGCGAGACTGTCAAGACACCCTCAGGAGGACTAGCTTCCGAACTAGGCTGCGAATGATCCTGCTATTTCAGAAAATATCGTTAGACTCATTAAATGCAGTTTTTTCGTTATAACATCAGAAAGAAAAACCGCCAATGTTTAGTCCCTCATATAACGTTCTTAACTAAATACCTGCACACTACTCAGATCAAGAACAAATTTTGCAGAACTAGAAATATGCACACTACTCATATCAAGAAAAATTCATAAAGAAAATATGTGTCTCGGAGATATGTTCTAATATAGATCAGATATTGCAAGGGCAATTCAGAAAAAGGCTTACACGCCTAAACACCACCAACCTGCAATGCTTGAAAAATCATGTTTCCCTTGTCTGACTCAAGCTTCAACCCTCCACAATTATTAAAAGTTTGACTAACTGCGGCATGTTCTGAAGGAAACACCACCCTCTGCACAGCTAGAGATTGGTGTGGATTAACAAATTCACAAGAAGGTTCTATTTTATGGATGTCATAGTCATTATATCTATCAGGTACACGTTCTGATGAAATACTTTCAACTGTTCCAGAGCTTAAACTTGTAAGATTAAAGCGTGCCCTACTAAGTTGAATATGTTCATGGTCCTCGTTTCCTACCAGAAAATTAAAAGACTCATTGCTTGATGTTACTGGGTCAGGATCTGCTACGTATTGCATACAGTCAGCTGAATCAAAACTTCTGAAAAAGCTTTTGCTGTCTATATCTTGGCCAGGAAAAGCAGTCCGGGGTGCCGTAAATGAGTATTCTTTCCCGACATCTGTCTGATAGGAGACTGCAGAATTAGAGACACCAGACCATTGCAATACCGTTCCTCCATTTGTGTGAACATTATTGCACATACTATCCTTCCCAGGAACTGAACTGTAACCCACGTTCTCTAACTGAAACTCTGGCTCAGCCTTCACATGGACTGCTGTATTCCCCTGAAAGCTGCTAGACCAAATGTAAGGTTGCTCAGGCTCCTTATTAACTTGATGACCGTCAAAATTATTACATGGTTTGACACAGGCAGGGGAAACTGAAGGAACAATTTCACATTTGATGCTGCGATCTCTTTCATTGCCGACATAAGGCACTGAATTCCTCTCTGAAGTTCCATTATCTAGTCTTACATGCCTGTCAAAAACTATCTGGCTTGCACCATCTGACTGATACTCACTAAACCCACTCTCCAAGTCATTTACAAATTCTTCTTTATTGGGAAATAACTGAAATGTGTTGCCAGGGTAGAAAACTTCTGATAAGGGTGCATCCGTTGAATGGCGTCCACACAGTACAGAAGAGGCATATCTATCAGCACAATCAGTAATATAACTGTAATTATGAGAGAAATGAGACGTCGAGGAGTAGTTCTGAGTGGTTCCAATTCCTGAGTCATTTCCTCGCATTGTATTGAAATAGGGAGTCATCATAGTGGGCTTGCAAGGTGTAACTGCAATATTATATAAAATCAGTTAGATAATCTCTCAATATTAGCTCCAAATGACAAGAAACATGGAAATTTCAAGAGAATAAAAGGTGAAAATTTTCACACAGAAGGTGCATACATTTGAATTTAGTTCTCATGTCATTCAGGTTGGATACAGTGTTATATTCACAATTCACAGGATAGGAGACCACATTGCCACCATATCCAGAAAAACAAGCTGCATTTGGTCCCAAACCTCCATTCCCAGGGCCAGCAAGTGAACTGGTCATTTCTACTCCAGTTTGTGAGACTCCAGAGCCATATGAATCCCGATAAGGTAACCAACCAGTGGCCTGAGAACCTAAGCAAAAAAACATATATGATGGACTTAATTCCACACTTGAGACAGAGTAAAAAACGGATCAGAGTGCTCTACGTCTACTAACCGCTTTGAATCAGTGTGTTGCTAAGCTCGCCAGATTCTGAAGCAGCTGAACCAACTCCAGTCACATTTTCTTGACTAACCTGGAAGTAATCAATCAAATGTTTAATCTCGATCACTATATAGTTCATAAATTAGGCATTAGATTTAGAACAACATCTCATTATTGGCTTAGCTAACCATACCTCGATAGAATCAGGCTCTTCATTGAGAAACCGATAAATTTCGTCTAAGTGCTTCATACAATTCTCGTATTCGGCTCCAAATCCAAAACCTCTGCAACAATCATCCTGTAGCAGAGGCGGAATCACTGGATCCTCCTCACTCATCCCCAACCCTAACTCCAAACTTAAAAAAACCCCAACTCGAGAGAAATACAGAACAAAAACCAACACGCAGAAGAAAACTTCTCCCAGAAAACAGATCAATCAGAAGTTGAAACACCAAGTCGCCTACACGAGACGCTACAGAGACTTGTGATATGGAGATTACAGATGTAGGAAAATAAAACTTGAGAGTGAAAGCGAACGATGAGATTTGTAGTCGAAGAGAAGAATTGAGATAGAGAAGTTGAATGGAGACTTTTATTGTGGTGCTATGGTTTTTTCTTAGTTTTTTCACTTTTCTCGCAGATTTAAATAAGAAACGGTCGAACAAGTTGGATTTGTTTTTCGTTTTTTCCTTTTATTTAACACTAAAGAGTAAAGACAAAGAAAAGGTTGACTTCTTCTTTTATTGGTCATTGTTTGTATGAGTCATATTTGATTTTTATTAATGCCTTTTTGGGAGACAACCTATAGAGGAAAAGATTGCAAAAATGGAATGACTAAATATTAAATATTAAATTTAAATATACATTTCAAAAGGTAAGTCTTCGGGACTCCTTTCACAAGATGATTTAGATTTTTTTTTCAGATTTTTCTCTATTTTTGTAGTATAAATTTCGATGAATTGTCGGTTTTTTGTCCGGTCTGAATGGTGGTGGTATGTCTGATATTCTTGTCGATTTTGTTTTCTGATGTTCTTGTCGATTTATTTTATTTGTATTGTATCTATGACTGGATTAACACGCTAAATCTAGGAAGACATCGATCTTGCCTAGTTTGTATCACCGCCACATGTCCCAGTGTTTAGAGAACCATCTTCTTCAATCTTCGGGCGAGTGATGGATCGTGCGAAGTAGCGGAGAAGATATGGATATAATACCGGTGACAGAAAAGGTAAGATCTTAACGGATCTACGGTGGTCGTCTTCTGGTTATTTACATC
>KE157569.1:38837-59296 GCA_000411055.1 Leavenworthia alabamica
AAATAAAAAATATATTTTTTAGTAAAAATATATTTTATATAAAAATTATATTTGTGTGCAATTAAAAAATTAATGTATTTTTTTCTAATAAACTACATTTGATGGTATTGGAGAAAATTATTCTTTAGGAATTTATCGACTGAAATTTTATTTTAATGTGTCTACGAAATTTAAAAATCGGATATACTAATTTTTCGTTTGTTGTTGAGATTTGAAAAATAATAATTTAGTGATTTACCCAATGAAGTTTTATTTAAAGGTATATAAGAATATAATTGAAATTTTAAATCGGATAACTAAGATTTCGTTTTTTTTGTTGAGATATTTTTTTTATGTTTACTGAAAATAAAATCAATTTAGTAATTTACACAATGAAGTTTTATTTGAATGTATATAAGAATATTAAAAAAAACGAAATTTAAAATCGGATATACTAAGATTCGTTTGTTGTTGAGATTTTTTATTTATTTATTACTCTTAATCTAAGAATATCAATACTGAAGTTCACTTTGTTCATTTTAGATTCTTTTAAATACCAAAAATTAAATTACTGGTTAGTTGTTTTGTATTTTGATCTATACGATTTTATTTCATTTTTATTTGTGTTATTAAGATTTTTATTTGGGTAATTCTCAAAAATACAATCAAAATAATTTTAATTTCCACACATATCATTAAAATTAATTTAAAACAAAATTAACATTTAATAATTAAATTAAATTAAAAGCTAGATTATATTTTTTAGAAATTACACAAAATGCAAACAATAAATATTAAATTCAATCACTAAATATTTTACCTAAATAATAAAAAACTAAACACAGCCACTACATAATCAATCCTAACATTAAATTAAAAATATAATTTTAATAAAAAATGGTATTTATGTATAAATAAAAATATATATATAATTTAATCCCACAAATTATAAATAATGTTATTAGAAAGAATTACTTTTTTTTATTTTATAAGTTACTGCGACAATTCATATTCACACTAACACATATTGAGCATTTCAACTAACCAAATAATCTATTCAAAGTATTTGCTGGAAATAAATTTGGACAGTAACAACTAACAAGTAAAAGTGTTCAATGTATTGAATAGAAATGTTAAAGCAGTACAAAAGCAGACAACGAATTGAATTTTCTAACAAATACATTAGTAATTTAGTACTGCTCCTATAGAAAGAACACGAATTCAATATTTGTAGAATCTTTCATGATTTTAAATACAGAATAAAAATTAAAAACAGCAATTAAATAATAGAATAATAATTACTCACCAAAACATATCAAAACACACAATTTTACCAATGCAAGAACATATAAATAATATCCTTAGCTGTAATTTAACGCGAGCATATAAATAATCAACAGCTCAAGCAACATATAAATATATAATCATGAATAATGTGTATATTCCTGCTCTTATATTTTTATTTTATTTTTTACACGATATTTTAGTTCTAATCACTTTGATGCTCAGACCTGTAGTGCATATTTTTAGGATCAACCAATTAGATTAACTTTAAAAAATATTTAATAATCCAGTCACGCCTGTCTTTAATAGGTTAACAAAGTGTTCGTTACTTCATTGTAGCCCAAAATAAAGTTAAAAGATGGTCTGTATTATATTTATTTAATTAAAAAGTAATTATTTTAAGCAAACAAAATTCACTATTCTCTTTGTAAGTTTTCGAGAAAAGCTGTGTAATAAAGGACAACATGTGTGTCCCCGAAAAGTTTCTATTTTTCCTCTCTTTTTTATTAATTTATCTTAAGACCCCAAAACTTTTATATTCTTACATATTAGCCCCATTTGCTCTCTCTATTTCTCTCCTTCTCCTTCCTCTTCATCTCACCCAAACACGAATAACACTAAAACCAAACTAAACTCATCTTCACTTTTTCATACAGAAATGAGAGAGCTTCAAAGCACAAACTTGAATCATCAATGGCCACCTATTGGAGCTCCGATGAATCTCCGACGAGATGAGCCATGGAAATCTAAATTCGATGACTCAGTTAACGCTGTTTCGTTTGGTTTCGTCGCTACAGCCATTCTCATCTCTATGTTCCTCATCATGGCTATCTTCGAGAAACTAATTCGAACCACTACTACAACAACTACTAACTCAGATTCCTCTTCGGGTCGGGTTCTTTCGGGTATGGATCCTCGGGTCGGGTTTAGTGGTGCTACTACTAAACTCGGTTATCAATCTCCCAAGGCAAGTATTATTTATTTATTTTTACTTAATTGTCGCATTCTTGTCTATTTTGATTAATTTACAAATTCCAATGTTTATTTTTAAATTTGATCAACATTAGATTAATTTATTTAATTTTACCATAAAACCTTCTAAATTTGTGTTTAATCATTGTGAATAAAAGTTTGGGTCTTTAAATTAATTATCATAAAAAGTTACAATTTTAGTTTTAGGGTTATTTTTTTTAATTTGATGTGAACACATTCATCGTAAAAGCAGAAGCTTAATAAAGTTTGATTCTATGTACTATTTGAGTATTGATAGAGACCCAACATTGCACATGCTTTGACATCATCAACATTAAAAGATGTCTCATAAGCTTCCTCACTCACACATGCATACACTGTTAATTAAGTGTGTATATATATATATGCATAAATGTTTATATGGTGATGTATTCATTGATTTCTTTCATCACTCAGAATCTCCTGTTTTTTTCCTTTCATTATGATAAGGAGACAAGAAAGAAGTGTAATAAAGTTTTTGTTTGTTAAAGATTCGATTAACGTCTACGTGTATATTACAAAGTACAAAACTATGCGTGTTGAGATGAACAAAAATGAGGTCTAACGTCAAAGTATAAAAACCATGTGTGCTTTACATTTTCTAGGAACATGAATGACCCCACAAGCTTTCTTGAAACCTAACATTGTTGTTATGTTATATAATCTATTCTTGTTTTTTTGTTCTTGACTGATTACATAGCGTTGATGATGTCTATTGAATCTACTCAAGATATAAACTTTAATGTGATTTAATAAATGGGTTTCCTCTATGACTAAAAGTTTGGTTGGATTGATTTTAGATAGATATGTAACAAACCATGTGATCAAAAGATTAAAGATAGAACCATTTGAAAACATGGGAGGACGGAGGACCCATAAATGGTAAAGCTTAAGACCAAGTGTGTTTGTTTTGCCCTGTTCTTTATTCTAACTTGAATTGTTGTTGGGGAACAATGACACATGTTTAGATATGTCATTGTCTTCTTCATCCACTCAAACTTCTCATTTCTTTATGTTTGGTTATGTCATGAAACAGAATTCGAGAATCTTTGTTTCTTCTATATGTTGTGTTATATTTGTATCCTTAAGTTTATGAATGAGACTGGTTTTGTGCAATGTGGTTGCAGATGACTGTTTACTCAAATGGTGTATCGGTATTGATGCCAGGAGATGACATACCTACGTTCATTGCTCATCTAGTGCCTGTGCCTCTCTCACAGTCACAACATCAACATAGCTCATCAAGAGATTCTTCAAACTCAAACTCTATTCAAGAATGTTGAAGACTTGTTTATTTATCTTTATCATACTATTGCCTTTATTAAAACATTTCGAACGACCAACCATATTGAGTTGAGTTGTGTTTGGCATCGAATGTTTTTTTTTCTCTCCGGATGGTTTAGCTACATTGTTTGTGGTTCGGAGATTGTTTATCTGTATTTGTGTATATATCATTAGGATCTAAAACTGGTTTATGCACTTAGCTTAAGCATTACATTCAGAACTTGACTTGAGTTTTTATAGTCTCTCTGTTATTTGCTAGTCACTTGAACCCGGTTCAAACTGATTAGGGAATTATGAGCATCCCCAAATTTGTATTTATTACATTCATATGTTTTTTTTTATAATCTAGTTGCGTAAATGAACACATCTGTGATATGTTGTAAAGTTGACTTGTACGAGTGTTTTAACACGTGAATTAGATATATAGATGGATTGAATCAGAATCGAGATTTCACGGTTTGGATTGACCTGAAATCACATTTAGAAATTTGCTGATGAAACTGTACCTTATAAAAATGTACAACTACTATGTTAAATAGAAACAATATTATGTCCAAAAAACAAAACTTGTTTTATTATTGTCTATGTCTTGTTACTAGGATTCTTTATTTTGTTCAATAAGACATTGTAGCTGGTAAGAAAATTCGTCAAACTTACAGGTGCATTATAGTGTCTAGACTCTATAGGTTATAATTTTTTTTCCAGATAACATTATTACTATCACTATTATAAATAATATTAAAACCAAAAAAAAAAAATAATAATAATAATAATATATAAATATAAAACTTTAGTGAACTTTTTTTTAGTGAAAGTTTTTTTTTTCACTCATACAGTAATAAAATTTTTGTGATTTTTTCTTTTTTCACTCATACAGTAACCTAAAGTGTTGTCAATAAATACCCAAAACTCTCTCATGTTCTTTCACATTCACTCTGCTGTCATCACAACAATACCATAAAAAGAGACTCCCTATCTCCACTCAAACGACGCCGTTCTTTGTTATGGGTTGTTGCGTCAGCTCCGCCACCGCCGACAAGAAAGATGAGCCCTTCTCCTGCAAGAACACCCCACCGCCATCATCATGTGTCGAGGAAGAGACAGTAGTCAAAGAAGTCTTGTCCGAAACCACATTGCTCACTTCCTCTAACGAGAATTTAACAGTGGAAAAGAAGATGACGATGCCAACGACGACCAAGATTCCGGAAGAAGAAGAGGAGAAGAAGCCCGGAAATGTAAACGTAGCTCCAGGCCCGGTTTTGAAAGATCCCGGTACGATTGAACCGGAAAAAGGATCGGAAGTTTCGGAAATTTGTAGTTTGAGCGAGAGTTTGCTTTCGATCGTGAGTGGCTACGACGAGGAAGAAGTGAAGCAGATGAAATCACAGGTAGTAAGACAAAGATCTCCGGCTAAATCTCGGAACCGGGTCATGGTTAGTTATCCGACCCGGAGAACCGATATGTCTCCTCGTAAGAGAAACACCGATGAAGAAGCTAGCTCGGTGAGGATAGTGCCATCAGGAATGGGTAAGAGAGACTCGACTGAAAGATTCGAGAGGAGGTCCAGGTCGCCGGCGATGAACAGGTCCGTCATGATGGATCCAACTTGTAAACAGAATAGTATGGACAGTACTTGTGGAACAACAAGAAAAATAAGTCAGTCTCCGGGTCGGGTCAGACCTGCTCCAAATAAGAACGGGTCGGGTCAGGATTGTAATCATCATCAGTGGCCGGGTTCCGTTGGGAACAACAATTCTGCACCTAACGACTCGTTAGAGAACCCTCTTGTTTCATTAGAGTGTTTCATTTTTCTATGAGAGTATGTGTTATGAACTTATGAATAAGAATATTCCGGGAGAATAATATCCTCGCCGGGATTTATTCCGATGGGCTTTTTGTTACCTGTGTTATGTAGCTTCTGTATTCATTTCTTTATATTTAATTTATCTATGATAATGTTCTGATTTATTTATTCGGTTACTTCACATATTTCGCCGTAGGAGGATTTGTTTGGTTGTGTTGTGCCTCGTAAACTGTTTCTGTGAGATAAGAAAGATAAATAAATTAATATAATTTGATATCTGAGTAGTGAGTAGGGCGGCAAAAGATTTGCTTCTGTGACATCAATTATTATATTTTTCTGACAGTCAAAATTCAGACGTAACCAAAGTCTTGTAACTTTGACCTCCCAAAAATAGTTTTGGTCATTCGATTTAAACGGTTCAGTTTTTTTATTCGTTTATCAAAAAGTTAGTTTTAAAATAAAATAAAAAAGTATCAGTTTATCCGATTCAGTTTTGGACATAACAAATATTTTCGAATTCAATCAGATTAATGCAAAAGAACTGAATAAATATAAAAATTCATTTTTTGGTTCGGTTTATTCGGTTTAATTTACACCGAATAAATCAAACCGAAACATGATTTTTGACTATTATTCGCTTAACTGAATAAACCGAATATTATTAATTCAAATCGAAGCAAATCGAACCGAAAACTGAATTAAAAAAAAAAAAGTTATGATCGGTTATTCATCAAAAACCGAAAAAATCAAAATCGATCTAATTCGGTTCGATTTTCGATAAACCGAACAAATCAAACCAAATGATTAGAGTTACCCTAAAATAGTTACCATACACTAAATTCAATTTACTTTATTTGAATGAAAAAGGTTACTATACTACTTATCCGCATGAATTTAGCTGATGTGGTCTTGACCATCCATGTTTTATGAACTGGTTAAACTTGGTTAATGTGTATGAACATTTGAGTATCCATCATCAAGACTTCTAACGTATTAGATTATCTTAGTTTTGGATCCTTGATAGTGTAAAAAAAAGTAGGATCCTTGTTTTGGCTACCAAGTATGAAAGCAAAGTTTTTAATAAAGATTTGGATTTACTAAAACATAGTAAAATTCGAAATTTGTCTTGTGTGATAAATCCTAGAGCAGTTCTCTTTATTGTTTTTACTTTTTTTTTAGGCTCATCTTTTGGAGAGAGGACTGTAAAGATTTTGCTTTTTAAATCACGTTAACTATTTTATTATTGGATAAATGTTAAAATAATTTTCGGCGAAAAAAGAAATAAAGTTTTCTTTTACCGTTAGTCCTCTAGAAAGTTTATGTGTCACAGTTGTGCATACTAAATAAATGAAATTAAAACGAGACCACCAATTATAATCATTTCACATGTTTCAGAACTATCAAGTACATCACCAAATTGTTATGCACATTTTTTAAAAAAATTTAAGTTCGAACTGATCAAGTTCGATGTGTATAACAATTTTTTATTTAACGGTTATTCTCTTAAATACCATTAAATTTAGTTTATATTATATAAATACCATCCAAATTAATTTATGATAAAACTAATATTTAATAATTAAATTAAAATAGAAATTATATTTTATTTTGTGAAAATTATATAAATCATAAACAATAAATACTAAACTCAAACACTATATACTAAACTATAACCTTAAAATACTAAATTATAATATTTAAATCAAAATTGTAAACCCAAATAGTAAATACTAAACCCTAACCCTTTAATAATAAATATTAAACCCAAACATTAAAATATTAAATCTTAATATTAAATAAAATATATATACTTTTTATAAAAAATATAATTTTTAATAAAAATAATTTTTAATTAAAAATGTTATTCATATCCAATTAAAAAATTAATGTATTTTTATCTAATAAATTACATTTGATCTGACGGTGTTACAGAAAATTTTATCAAATTTTCACAATTTTTAGAACTTTTGTCTTTGAAACTTTTAAAAATTGTGAAGTGTTATAACGGATAATAAATGGTAGGACAGAAATGATTGGACAATGTAAAACCAAAATTTGAATAAGAGTAAGTGTAGATTAACTACTACAAATTATTTAAATAAATAAAACATTTGTTATGTGCCTTGGATCCTTCTGGTCTAATCATAAAGTACCATTGCATTTTTTATTTTGTTTAGCCTTTTTTGGGTAATGAGAGACCATGTTAAATAATTAAGGACAAAAATAAAGCCTAACTTTTCAAGATCTATATATTATGAGTAAATAAAATTTTAAAGAGACCAATGTAGTTTGAATTCACTTTAATGCATCTTCCAATCTCATAACTAATTTAGGTATGTTTATATTATTAGTACTAATGATTTAATCAAGGGCCTACAACTTACAAGTTCTTATACGGTTATTGTTGATTTGGGCTTTATACATCATCGACCAACATGGGCCCATAATTTGTTTGTCAAGCCCATATGAAATAGTGACATGGCACTAAATTATTACGATTGAATTGTTCACAACTCATCCATCACATCACTCAATAAACAAAAATACTACAAACTAAACATATTATTCAAATAAATTTAATTTATAAAATAGCAACGTTTAGTTGTAACTGTAGTCACAAAAACCACAATTTTTAATTGTTAATAAAGAACAAAATAAAGTGTAATCATGAAATCACCTTCTATTTGTTAAGGTTCTAATTAATTTCATATGTTTAAATTTTTGTCATTTATAAACTATGTTATACTTTTTAAGTATTTTAACAACAACATCATCATCCATCGTCTAATAATTTATGATTATGCTGTGAGGATTTTTATAGGAAAATAATTTATAAGAATGAACACATTTTTACCACTACCACTAAAAAATACATGAAGAGACTACAGTAATAATATGATTACATGAGTATACAAAATAAAATAAAATAAAAAAAACATAAAGAGAGAGCAAAAAGTCTTTGAAAGTTTTGGTGTTTCACACGAAACCTTGAAGAGGCTTCAACTCAACTGAGAAAAAAACATTTGTAAGCCGCTCGTTCTTCAAGACAAAACACACTACTCTCTCTCTCTCTCTCACTCACTCTTCACTATACTATTTTCTTCTTTATCTCTTTCCTTAATTCCCAATGATTCACTTTCCCTTCTAATCAAGAACATCCTTGTTTCTCCTTAATCACATTTTCCAAAAGTTTCTTGGAGACAAATAATAGAATCCAAGTTCAAGTAGAGACTTAAGTTATGAGTTTTACAAGATGTGAAGTGTTATTTGTTCTCTCTGTTTTAGCCTTGTCAATGCCGTTCTCTGCTGGGGTTACCAATCTACGAGATGGTAATAATCTCTCTCTTTTCTCACCAAAGTTTCATTTGTTGGGTTTTGCTTTGTCTCCTTTTTATCTTGGTTAGTAGTGAACACACTAGACTTTGACTTCTGGCAAGTTAAAATGATCTACATTAGTTTTAGTGTAAACTAGGTAAGTTCTAGAGCTATCTGAGAAGCTCCAGATTCTCTGTCTGAGACAAATCTCACTAACCCTAAAGTATTGTTTTTGTTTTGTTGTTTAAAATCTGTAGTTTCGGCTATTAACAATTTATACATAACTTTGGGAGCACCATCTCTACCTAAGTGGCTTGCTTTTGGAGGAGACCCTTGTGGAGAAAAGTGGCAAGGTGTGGTTTGTGACTCTTCAAACATCACTGAAATGTATACTTTCTCTTCTCTTTTAACTCCTTTTTATGGTTTGCTTTAGAGTCACCAAAAAAAGAAACTTTTATGTAATGTTCTGACCAGGTGATTATTGTTGTTGGCTACAGAAGGATAAGTGACATGAAGATAGGTGGAGGCTTAAGTGATACTTTGGCTGATTTTTCATCTATCCAAGTGATGTAAGCAAAGCTTCTCGTCTTGTTTTGTTTTATTATTAGGCTTATTTTGAGGCTTCTTGGTAAACAAAGAACATGCAAGATGTTGCCTTTGACTATAGAAGTCATCTTTAATTGCCTTTTTAATACTCTCTCTTTTTCATTTGTTTGAATGGACAGGGACTTCAGTAACAATCATATTTCAGGGACAATTCCTCAAGCTTTGCCTTCTACCATCCGAAACTTGTACATTTGAGAATTGACTATATTTATAGCAATACTTATGTTTCATCAGTTTTTTAACATTTGAAAAGACACTCCATGTTTGGTTTCATTTTCTTGTTTCAGGTCTCTCTCCGGCAATCGCTTTACTGGGAATATTCCCTTTACATTATCCTTTCTATCTGATTTATCTGAACTGTAAGTCTTTGTTAAAGAAGATACTGTTTCTCGCATTTTCGATCTTTTCCTCAGTTTTGAAACAGAATCTTTCTTTTTTCCCTGCAGGTCGTTGGGAAACAATCTTCTATCAGGAGAGATACCAGATTACTTTCAGCAGTTATCAAAGCTAACAAAACTGTATATTTTTCTCCTTTCTTTAATCTCATTTTGTTTCCTCCTCTTGTGGCTCTTTCGCTTACAAGTTTAGTTTCTGATGCAGGGACTTATCGTCTAACATACTTACCGGCCATTTACCTTCCTCAATGGGAGACTTGGCGTCTCTTAAGATATTGTAAGTGCACATGTTTTTAGAATATGAAACTGTATAAAGAGATTGTTACCAGTTCTTTTTTATACTGCAGGCATTTGCAGGACAACAAGCTCACCGGAACACTTGATGTTATTGAAGATCTTTTCTTAACCGATTTGTAATCTTCTTCGTTCGTGTTGTATACTCTGTTGTTGACTCAACAACCATAAAGCTAACTTCAAGAACTCACTATGGTTTTTGGATATCTTTGGTTTAGGAATGTAGCAAACAACTTATTCTCGGGACCTATACCGCCAAATCTTTTGAAAATTCCAAATTTCAAGTAAGTATATATAAAGAAAAGCTGATCTCTGATGTTTTTCTTTATCTAGCCACTCATGTTTTAATGTCATTATAATCAGAAAAGATGGAACTCCATTCAATACATCGATTATGGCACCACCTCCACCTGTGGTTGATCCTCCTCCTGCTACACACCATGCTCCTCCCGTTACCCGTGTCCCTCCTGTTTCTGGTGTCCCTCATGCTCCTTTTGCTCCACTGCAACAACCACCACCACCACCATCACCACCTCTTGTTTGGTCACCACCTTCGGATGGTAATGGAGGAGGAGATCCCTGGAACTCTGTGTCAGGGCAACCTACCTTGCAAATATCACCGCCTTCAAGTTCAGGATCAGGAAAATTCTGGTCCATACAAAGAATTATTCTAGTTGTTTCTTCAGTGACCATAATTCTTCTTGTATCGGGTTTGTGTGTTACACTTTGGAGATGTTGCAGAAGTAAAATATCTAACCGATATTATAGTGAAGCTCCTAAAGATACACAACGACCAGACTTCAATAAACCTCCATCTCAACCAACCCCTACTATGGGAAAAGGTTACAATTTGTTTCTTTTCTATCCAAGACCAAAGTAGAACTTGTGCTTTGGCTCATTGGCTATTCTCTTATGTTCTTACAGTTGCTCGGGAGCCCATGGTTAAACCTTTTGATGGATATGGAGCTGGAAACAGGAAATACGGTTATCCTATGCCACCACGGCCTGAAGAGAACCGGAGAGCTATACCTCCTACTTCATACTATAACAAGGATGTTAATGCGCCGCAAAAACCGCTTCAACAACCACCAAGGCATTTCCAGTCAAATGATGCTGCTTCAAAGAGAGCGGCTCATTTCCCTCCGGGCTTGAATTCTTCATCTTCAGCTACTGTTTTCACTGTTGCTTCACTTCAGCAATACACAAATAGTTTCTCAGAAGAAAATATAATTGGGGAAGGGTTACTTGGTAATGTATACAGAGCTGTGTTTCCTCATGGGAAGGTTTGATAATCTCCTCTTATATACTACTTGGTCATTGTGCACTCTTATTAACATCTTATTATGTTTTCAAACTCTTTATGATGCGTAGTTTCTTGCTGTGAAGAAGCTGAGCAATACCATTAACAGAACACAGAGTGACGGCGAATTCCTCAATTTAGTCTCCAATGTGTTGAAACTTAAACGTGGGAATATATTGGAGCTTCTTGGTTACTGTAACGAGTTTGGTCAAAGGATGCTTGTATATGAGTATTGTCCTAATGGATCACTTCAAGATGCATTACATTTGGATCGTAAGTTGCATAAGAAGCTCACTTGGAATGTCCGTATAAACATTGCTTTAGGAGCTTCCAGGGCATTACAGTAAGTAAAAGAACCTCAAAAATGTTATATCAATATTTAAAACATCTAAGATTGAAGAGTTTGGTTTTCAGGTTTCTTCACGAGGTATGTCAACCGCCGGTTGTACATCAGAATTTCAAGTCTTCCAAGGTTCTTCTCGATGAAAAGCTCTCAGTACGAGTTGCAGATAGTGGTTTGGCTTATATGTTACCACCACGACCAACTAGTCAGGTAATGTCTCTATGTTGTCTGACTTTGAAGATCCCAAATCCTGACATAAGAGTGAGTAAGGGAAATGATGTTTGCTTAATTGTAGATGGCGGGTTATGCGGCTCCTGAGGTTGAATATGGAAGCTACACTTGTCAGAGCGATGTATTTAGCCTTGGTGTTGTGATGTTAGAACTGCTCACTGGACGTAGACCATTTGATAGGTTAGTAGTGACAACATATAGATTCTGAACACGAAAGAGAGAACATTTCTCACTTATGTTCTTTTTTATTACAGGACAAGGCCGAGGGGACATCAGACACTAGCTCAGTGGGCGATTCCTCGGCTTCATGACATCGATGCGTTGACAAGAATGGTTGATCCCTCACTACATGGAGCGTATCCAATGAAATCATTGTCACGTTTTGCAGATATCATATCACGTTCACTACAGGTAAAGTTCACTTTCATTCTTCATCAAACTATATGAGAAAACAATGTAACACTGACAGTTTTTGACTTCTTTGCCTGTTCATTTTCGTGTAATAGATGGAACCAGGATTCAGACCGCCGGTTTCAGAGATTGTCCAGGATCTTCAACATATGATCTAAAGATATATAACATTTTTCTTCCATCTACTTCAAACATAAACTCATGTATCTGATGAGCTACCTAAGCTCTCGTTTATTCTATGAGTTTATACATGTAAACCTAAACTCAAATCATCATACTTATGATATTTGTATTACGGTTTTATAAGTCTTTAACAAAAAAAAATCTTTATAAGTCTATATAAAATTATAACTTTATTAAAAATATTTTTTACCTGTACAGATGTATTTGTAGAAATATTTTTAAATATACGGATCATAGATGAAACTAAATATGAAATTTAAAATTAATATTTAATAAATTAATTATTAATATTCTAAATTAAATATATTGATTAAATAATTAACATATATGCCCATAATTGTACTCCATATATAGTATGATTAAAAAGAAAAAAAATTGAGAAATTAATTTTAGTGTTTATGACAATTCAGGTAATTACCAAACATTTTGTTCTTGAAATAATTGATGTTCTTTATAATCCACCAAATAAAGTTATTGATTGGGATTGACCTTTTTTTGTGTAAGAAAAGTTTAAAGCACCAAACATGGGAAGCACTTATAGATCATGTTGTGTTTATGTCCAAAATTGAAACAAAATATAAAAACCAAATTTATAACTAAAAATTTCAGTTTAATACAAATCTAAGCAAATGTTACAGATCATATTCATACTAACCAGCTATATAAAGCAAACATGGAATGTGTAAACAAAACTAAGTTAATATATAAACCATAGTGGCAGTTAATTTATTCATAAGGCCGTTGAGTTGGTTATATTAAAATGCAATTAGTAACAAGTATTCTAACTTATTTTTTAATTAATTGAGATTAGGGAAACTAATCTACTGTCCAAAACTATGAAATTTTCAACGATTTTGGATATATCATCATCAATGACATTAACATCAATAAAATAAAATAAAATAAAATAAAAACCACCAACTAGAAATGTTTTTTTTTTTTAAATATAAAATTGAAAATGACAGATTCTGAAAAATTATTTGCTTTATACCTTTTAAGCTCTCGTCTCTGTTTTTTTTTTCTCTTCAGCTACTATTTCAAAGTCTCAATTTTTTTTTCTCATTTTCTTACAAGTTCTTTAATTTGAATCTCTTAACAGGAAGTAATCTCTCTTGTCAAGTTTCTAATGTCTGAATCTCCGAGAAATCTTCAACTCTGTTTTGTCGTGTAGTGACATTTGAAATTTTTTTCCCTCAAGCTTGGTTTTTTTTTTATTCTTCGATGAATAACGGAAGCTGGAGATTAGGTTTCATCTTCTTATTCCCATGAATCAACTTTAAATCGAGTAAAAAATGGCGAAACGTGGATATAAGCTGCGTATCCTTAATATTCTTTGGAGACTTAAACTTGAATATAAAAAACAAACTTTGGCTACATTTTGATTATTTTTACCCATAAGTTTATAATTTTTGCTATATCACTTCGACGTTAGTGTTTATCTGCATTTTCTGAGTTTTATGTTTTTTTTTTTTTGGTCAAAAGTTTTATGTTTTTTTTTGTTTGGTAAATTGTTATTGACGAGGTTTGAATTTTTTTTTGGTTTTTCATGTTAAGGAGGTTTGAATTGATAAAAGAGACAATGTTATAGTATTTTTACTGTTTGTCTCGATATGATTTGTCTGGAAATGAGCTGTATTTGATTTGTTCTTGACTTGAATTTTGGAAAAACTAGAGGAGTTTGTGGCACATTCTGGAAATGTGAATTGTCTAAGTATTGGAAAGAAGACATCACGTCTTCTTTTAACTGGTGGAGATGATTATAATGTCAATCTTTGGTCCATCGGCAAATCCACTTCGTTAATGGTATGTTTTCATATCTTCCTTTTTCAAATGTTATTTTCAGCTATAGTTACATCAAATGTTTGTGGCTATGAAGTTGTTTTTTTTGCTTTTGTTTGTTTTGATAGAAGTGGATGATGATAATTTCATTTCTTTGTTGTTGGCAGAGTCTTTGTGGACATACAAGCCCTGTTGACTCAGTAGCTTTTAACTCGGAAGAAGTTTTGGTGCTGGCTGGAGCTTCTTCAGGTGGGATTAAGCTGTGGGATCTAGATGAAGCAAAGAGTAAGCTGATTGATTTATAACTTTTCTTATTCTGTTTATCTCTAGAGTGTATTTGTCCCAGGTGAATTCTAAGATCCTGGTAGTTTTTAGATAATGAGATATAATATTTTTCCACTCTTGCTCTTCAAGTGTAGTGGTTCGAGCTTTTACTGGACACAGATCCAATTGCACTGCTGTTGAATTTCACCCATTTGGTAAATTTCTTGCATCGGGATCTAGTGACACAAATCTAAGGATTTGGGATACCAGGAAGAAGGGATGTGTCCAAACATACAAGGGTCATTCTCGTGGCATTAGCACTGTTAAATTTAGTCCTGATGGTCGTTGGGTTGTGTCTGGAGGACTTGACAACCTTGTAAAGGTAAGAGCCGCATTTATCAACAAGTGGAAATTGTGCAGTATATTTTAGCTTCTCAATAGATGTTCTTATAGCATTCTATTCTTTCAATAGGTGTGGGATTTGACTGCTGGAAAGCTCTTGCATGAGTTTAAGTTTCATGAAGGACCTATTCGTTCCCTAGACTTTCACCCGCTGGAGTTTCTCCTAGCCACAGGTGAGCTTCTTGCTCTTATTTTTCATGTGTGTTAGGGTAAATTGAAGGCAGCTTTTATAAATTCCTGTTTTAGATTCACAAGCTTTGTTTTGAGGTCTTCTGATATCTTATACTACTCTTCACTATTCAGGTTCTGCTGACAGGACTGTGAAATTCTGGGATTTGGAAACGTTTGACCTGATTGGATCTACTAGACCAGAGGTACCTGAACTTATGCTTTGTTTTTAGTCTGTCTTGTTTGGTTTTGGTACTGCTTTTCCCAAGAGAGTCTATCTCTGTCTTTTTTTTATCTCTATTGACTTATAACATGACGTATTCGTTTAGCTTTGGATTCAGTTTATAATCTTCTCTTCAGACTTAGTTTACACATGCACTATTGTCTTCTTCCTGACATTTGGTGTCCTTTGTTTAACAGGCTACTGGAGTTCGTGCGATCGCTTTTCATCCAGATGGGAGAACTCTTTTCTGTGGATTGGATGATGGCTTGAAGGTTTTGATTGTCTTTGTGACTAATTATTCAACTTAGACTATGTCCATAGTTAAAAACTGATATCATAAGGTCATGTTCATAATGCAGGTTTATTCATGGGAACCAGTGATTTGCCAGGATGGTGTTGATATGGGATGGACAACACTTGGCGACTTCTGCATCAATGAAGGAAAGTTCATTGGTTGCTCATATTACCGAAACTCTGTTGGGATTTGGGTCTCAGATATATCGGTATGCAACCTTATGTTATTGTCCAAACCATATGTGAAAAAATGAAACTTGCATTTTGTTTAAAGGTTCGCGTTTGTTTCCTTCCCTTTTGTTGTAAGCAGCAACTTGAGCCATATGGAGGTGGCTCTGAGGATAAGAATAAATGCATGGTGAAAAGATTCAATGTCTTGGATGAACCGTCGTCTGAGAGAATGAGAAGTGGCTCAAGGGGCAGTTCATCCCCAAATAATGAGACAAAAGAGATTAAGAACATATATGTCGACTGTGAGTGAATTTTAATTTTGTTTTTATACTCATGTCCTTTCATGTAGCAGATATAAGCTTGTGATTTGATTTAGAATCTCTTCTTTTAAAGCCACAGGTGGAAACTTGGCTGTTGAGCAAAATCCAGGATCTCTGAAAGTGACACTGCCTTTGGAATCAGGAAAAGTAGCTAATATGGCGAGTGAGAAGCAAAATGCAACATATATTGGACAACCAGAGGATAAGTATTCTAGTGTTGTATCGCGGGATAGTGACAGTGGAGAAGAATCTTCTCACTCAGGAAAGAAATCTATCACTTTCTCAAAAACGAAACCAGGTATGTTGCTAAGACCGGCTCATGTAAGAAAGACACTAGCAAAGTTTGAAGAATCAAAGCAGTCAACGGTTGTTCAGTCTGGTACTCGAAATTTGTTCCTGTCAGAACAGAGTGGTAGTGAACCATTTGATGCTAAAGATTCTACCATCAAGAGTAGTGCAGATAAGTTTGAAAAAACTTTATCATCGGAACCACCAACTGATGAAGCGAATTGTAGGTTCCCTCGTTCTCAGACTTTAGTTTCATATTGAACTTTAGCTTTAAATATATAATTAACCTGTTGGGTATATCTGCAATCTTGCCCTAGGTATGCTGCATAAACCACCACGTACACATAGTTCATCAAAGAGCAAGTATAATGAGTCCAGACGAGCAATATCTGTTGATTCTGGGACTTCTGACGAGGACAAAGGTAGGTTGGAGTACTCAAGAGACAGAGACTTGTGTAAAGAGGATATAAATAACAATAGCATTTCCAACAAAACTGAAAGAGTTCTTTCACCAGAAGAACCTGGTGATGAACAGAAGAGTAAGTTCAAAATCAGAACCAACTAATTTTGGGGTATATCTTCATCAATGTCAATGCCAAAGCATAACCTTAATGTGATTCTGCACTCTGTCAAATATGAGTAAATTAAAAAACAGACTAATATATCAGGAAGAGCTACTAGATTATATCTCATTTGTAGTTACCATCTAAAACTGCTACTACTCAAAATTGCTTCACAATGTTCCTCATCTGTAGTTTCTTTCGTGTAGACACTGAATATCCTGGAGGCAATAGCGAGTTGAATCCCCTGAAGATTGTTGGAGGAGGTTAGGAGTTCAAAACCTTGTCTGTCTTTGTTTTTCCTTGGTAATATTTAAATCTTCTGGTTATAGCTTCCTTAATAACTGCTATTTGCAGTAAAAGTTGTCTCGGGGAGGACACGCTCGTTGGTGGAGAAATTTGAGAGAGGAGAAAAAACTACTCACTCTGAAGCAGCCAGTACACCAATCACTAATGTGGTGCAAGAAGATCCGCGTAAGACCTCAAGACAGACAGGTGAAACTCCGGTAATATCAACTAGACGAGCTAGGAGTACTCCAGCTAGAGTGATGCCTGTAGTTGTCAATCGGGATAGTAACATGGCATCTGATGAACCTCCTTTAATACAACCAGCTAGGACTTCTTCAGTTCCAGTGATGCCTGTGATACTCAGTCAAGCTACTAATGCCGCATATGATAAGCCTTCTGTTGCAGTAGCACAAGAATCTAGAACTTCTCCAGCCCGTAAATTGCCTTTGATGTTCAGTCAGGTGACAAATATTTCATCTGATGAGGCATCGGTCACATTAAGGCGACCAGGCAGGAATTCTTCAGAACGAGTAAGGCCTGTGCCAGTCAGTCAGGCAGTGGACATGTCATCTCATGAATGTCCTGTAACATCAGTACGCCCAAATAGGACTTCTCCAGCCCGTGTAATGCCCACAAAACTAAATCAATATGATAACATAACATCTGATACATCTCATAAAGCATACAGGCCCCGAGTTAGGTCAAGTCAAATTCTGGCTACACCCACTGTAACTGATCAGGTGGCGGATATGACATTAGATGAGATACATGTAGCAAAATCTCAGCCAGTATGCAATAACTTAACACAGGTACCTTGCAATGGTTATAAGCCTTATCAACAAGGATGACACTTTTTAACTTGAAAGAGTGTTGTTTACATGACAAACGTAATTGATGGTTTGGTTTATGCAGAAGGAAGAGCCTCAAATATCTGGGAGTGAAAATGATAGTGATTTCACTGAAAATATAATGCAAACTCATAGTGAATTCTTAAGTACTCTTCAATCAAGGTTGACAAAGTTACAAGTAAGCTCTCTTGTTTCTTTTCTGTTCTTATACCCGACCATTACATGTTATATTAATTTGAAAGTTGTTTTCATCTCACAAACATGTAGATTGTAAGACATTTTTGGGAGCGTAGCGATGTTAAAGGCGCGATTGGGGCATTGAAAAAGCTGACAGATCAGTCTGTGGGTATCCCAGAATCTGAGTAGATTACTTATATTTTTGGTGTTTTTTATGTTTAGATAAGCTAATTCATATATACTGGGACAGGTTCAAGCAGATGTGATCAGTATTCTAACCGACAAAATAGAAATCCTTACACTGGATATGTTTTCTCAGTTGGTACCTGTCCTTACAAGCTTATTGAGTAGTAGGACAGAGAGGTAAACTTATCATACTATCATATTTCCACCTTAGAAACCAATAGAATTTGGTTTATAATTGAGGAAAGAAACAAAGTTTTATAAACAATCATGCGTTATTACTGATTGTGCAGGCCTGTTAATGTCTCTTTGGATATGCTCTTGAAGCTTGTAGCAATGTTTGGTACAGTTATACGTTCAACTGTCTCAGCTCCACGGATTGTCGGCGTTGATCTTCATGCGGATGAAAGGTACTAAAGTGGAACCTAAATTAATATACAATGTTAATTCTCATTTACCAAGAAAAAGTAAATAAACCACACAATACAGGCTACAAATCTGCAAAATTTGTTCTGCGGGATTGCACAAGATTCAAAGGATTCTTCCAGTTCTTGCAAGGTATTCATCCAGCTTCCATTAACTTCCTTGTGAATGTAACAAGAGTAGTTACTTTCTGTAAACTGGATTCTTAGCTTATTTCCTTTGTTTTGGTTCTCTTTTCTTCTCGTTTGAATACAGAAGAGGCGGTCTAATAACAAGAAAGGCTCAAGAACTAAACTTAGTTCTTCAAGAACCATAGCCACAAGCAAAACCAACAATGATGGTATATAACTGATCTGCTAGTTGTTGTAACGTACATTGCAAAGAAGCGTTCTTGTGTTCCATCTCATATATCAGTGAGAAAGGCAGAGTATTGATTGATCTAATTCTAAGTTTGATTCCTAACTGATGTGCTAATGCTGATGAGTTTTGTGTAGTCTTTCTTATTCTCTACAATATCACTTGTAACTAACACACTTTGACCTGAGTTTTGATAAAACCAAATATGATGATGATCTTAAACATTTATTTATTTTATTCTTTTTTGAAATTTTTATCTTCATGTCTTAACATGTACAATTAAACACAAATATTATATAGACTATGAAAATATTTATCTCCATTTTGTTTAACCAATAATATGGTATAATGTCATTTTAGATTGTAAGTGATATATTAACAATTTTATACCTTTTCACATTATTCTAATTAATCAAAAACTTTAAACTCTTCCACTTTTGGTTATGAGAAAGGATTAGTCTTAACCTTTTCACCGTTTTGGGGATTTATTCAACTCCTTAACAACTTACATAACTTATAATAAGATGAAATCACATGTTAATCTATCTACATCAACTAAAAACTTATAAACTTTATTCTTGTATATATTCTTCTAAGCTAACTAAAAATTACAAACCCTGATTTTAGTCATAACGTTTTACTCATTTTGCCATTTTGGGATTTCTTCAAAACATTCTGCATTTCTAGAGTAATTATCTTTTGAAACAATTTATTTGAATATTATGTAACATTTACAACTAAAACATAATATTCTATAAAATAAATAAGTAAAACATTTCAATAGAAAAGCAAATATAAACTGAAAACTTAATCAAACTAGGAAATATTTAATATTTAAACACTAAAAAAATATATCAAAACATAAACTTTTTTTTCAACTTCAAAACATAAACCTAAACATTTGGATTAAGCATCTGTTTTACAATAAAAATTAGTCATTGGTTGAACAATATTATTTTTTCGGATTAAACGGATTAAACGGATCGGGTTAATCGGATTAAACGGATCGGATTAATCGGATTAAACGGATCGGGTTATTCGGTAATCGGGTTGTTCGGAAATTTCAAAATTCACCAAATAAACCGAAAAAAAATTCTCGGATTAATCGGTTCGGATCAAGGTTTATTCGGATCGGATCAATGAAAAAAAATTTCGGATTAATCGGATCAAAAATTTTATTTAATCGATTTATTCTATTAAAATTATATAATTTTATTTCAGAAATTAAAGTTTAATTCGAATAATCCGAACAACCCGAATAAACCGAATAAATT